>JAOTRI020124232.1:0-11893 GCA_028564885.2 Zoanthus sanctaehelenae
ATAAATCACCAAATGTGAATACAAAACTGTAATTTTGAGTTTGAAATCTTTTTCAGCTGTTTTGGATAATGATGTACAGTAATGTACAACCACATTTTGCCAAGTCACTAAATAAATGTTAAATATAACCCATGCAACAATTACAGTGGTTATAAAACTATTTTGTTTCAGACATTCAAATTAGCCCAGCTAGCATTCTGTACTTTCAGAGGAGTACTGTCTCTTACCACAAAGCTAGATGGACTACGTACAGTACAAAAAATATTGAACGCAGACAAAAGAACATTAAAACTGCCACAATTATTGCATAAGGTCTGACTTATAAATTATATAAAATGATTTTACTTCTCAAAATATCATTAGGACATCATTATGGACAAACTGTGTTATTCATTAATATTCAGAATTTCTATATAATTTTATTATTTACTACACATCCATTTGTTGAGTTGTTTAGGAGACAGATTTGAGCATGGTTACAAAGTTTAATCTTGTGGGATTCCATGTGTTGTATATTTACATCATCTTGCTAGCTGTTAATTTCACGTTGAAAGATAAACAAAAATGAAAATATTTAGCTAACAAGAAGCTGCTGAAGCACTGGTTTAGTTTGGTGTCATTATCATCTGTGAGCTGGTAAATAAAGTTTTAAATAACTCGCCACATATGTGATCGATGATCTGTGATTTTGTTAGAGTCAAATTAGCATCAAGCATCAACGTTAATCCAATCTTCTAATTCTGTGAGCTTTTACCATCAAAATAAACAACTCTTTTTTAAAGAAAAAACCTTGAATGTTTTTGATAATACATTGAAATGTAACCACAGATTATAGAACTCAATGAACACAACAAATAGTTTTATGGTGGTATGTTAGAAAGTCAGCACTGGAAATGCGAACAATGCTAATTGCCTGGCAACAGTGCCGTGAATAGCTAAATACCCCACAAGCTGCGGTATTTATGAATGACACACTTTGTCTGTCTGGTGATGTCGTCATGTTGTGTGTGTTTTTCATAACAATTATATTTCAGGAAAAACTATAAAAGTTACTGTAGCTTTTATGTGGCAAATAAAAATTGTCACATCTAGAAAATTGTCTGTGACAACATTTAAAACAGCAAATAAATAACAATTGTCACATAAAAATTACTGGTGTAGAAGGTGCTTTTAAAAGTACTTTGTTTATTTCTAATCTTTTATTGAGTCCAAGTTTGTACGATTCATAACAAATTTTGACCATCAGTTAAACAAGGTGTTATAAAAGAAAGAACAAGTTCAAACATAAGTTTAGTAATTAAATCTTACTTTTATTTTTTGGGGTTTTTTTTGGCAGTTTAAAATACAATCCCATCCTCAAACATTTTTACACTCTTAATATTATTCCATTGAAAACCTAACTTGTTATAAAAACTAATGATACTAATGAATGTTAGACTTACCAGGTTCAGTTGTCTTATAACTGGCTGATGACTCTGTAAATATTTCATCACCTGACTCTTGGCCTTCATGAGTGTTTTCTCGTATTTGCATTACCTTTGGTTCAATCACTTTGTTTTCATCAAACTCTGATTGATCATTATCTTCACTGTCATCATCCAAACTTAAAATTGTTGGAATCTGAGGTCTTGATATTGTTGTTCGCTTTTCTTTATTGTCAACTGGTTGTTTACCATTAACAGAAGTTGTTAAATCTTCCTGATAACCAGGTGGTGTTGTGACTACCCCTGTTGAGTTAAAGTTTGGATCTTCATCATGATCACTAGATTCATTGACCCAATTTAGCTTGTTAAAACTTGTTGATACTGAATGATTAGTTGAACAACATTCCTCATCTGTGTTATGCATTAAATCAGAAACCAAACGCTCCTCTGAAATTCTCTGTGCAATCACATATGATGGTCTCCGCAGTTTTGATATATCAGCAAAATCTGTTTCTGTTGTATCGCTTTTATCTTTTTGTCCTTTATTTTTCGCTGTACTTTCATTATATTCATCTTGCTCAGTTACTGTGGATAATGGTCTAGTTCTATTAGCAGCAATCACTGCTGTGGATGGAACATCATCTCTCTGGGGCTCACCAGGGACTGAATTATCATCACTTGCACAACATCCTGGTCCCACTTCAGCCCTGCTAAGAAATGAAGATTTTGGAGAATTATTTCCCAAATTCCCCACAGGTTCTGAAGTAAAATGTGAAAACTCTGCTGATTTTGCAGTTGTCAATGAAGAAAACATATTTTCACATGGTGGCATGGGAGTTTCAGGTTCCCTATCAAAGACATATCCAATATTACAGTCTGTTCCTGCCATTGTAATTACATCTGATGGCATTTGTAATGCTGCTGATGAATTATTTTCTGCAGAACTTCTGTCGTCTCCTGTTGGACTCTGTGTTCTTGACTGTTCATGGTCACTAGCAAAGGGACTTTTATTTTTTGCTTTGTGTAGTTGGAAGGGCTTATATTTTAAACCAAATGGACTTTTTGATAAATTGCCATTATCAGTTGGTGGTGTTTTTGTTAATTGATTAATAAAAGATAATTCTTCATTACTTAAAGATTTTTCTGGTACATATTTGTTACCACTATTCTCCTCGTCTGACTTACGGTTAAAGCAACGGTTTTCTTTTCCCCTTTTGCGATTAGGCAAAGTTGCTGAGAACGACTGGATTTGGATTTTAGAAACCTTAGCAACTGTACCGCCTGGAGAATTACACCTGGACCCTGTTGAATTTTTCCTTCCAACTGCACTTGTGTTTCCTTCAAAGGAACTCACTGACGTAAGACTAGTCGACATAATTTTTCTAGTCCTAAGCATTGTAATAGAATTTGAAGAAAGTTGTTTTGCATTACAGACTTCGGGCTGTTTTTGTGTTGTTTCTCTTCCGTTGTTGGATGCATTAGCATTAAATTTATTAGAGCGATTTTCATTCAAATTCTTTGAGCATGAATCTGAGAGCTCACTATGTGTTTCATTCACAGATTCTCCATCGCTTGTGTTGTCTTCTCCGTACATACTTGAACCGATTGATTTGGTTGAATTTTTTCTTTTCACACGCTTTCTGCGCTTCGATGAGCGCGATATGTCTGCCGACGGGCTTGCATCACTTTCATACGAGCTTGATGGCAAACTTTCCTCGCTTCCCGACTCTGCATATGAACTCGAAACGCCACAAACCTGAGAGGTATGATGCTTAAAAGCTGGATGCCGCTGCTGCAAATAGCAGTCGTTCTTGTCGCTAGTCTCGCAACCAAAATTGTCGTCCTTTCTCTGCCGCCTTCGGCTACCACAACTAGCATTGTCCATTCCTGTTAGGCTCGACTCGGCATAAAACTGTTCAGTGCTCTGAATATCTCGCCTATCTACAGAGTTGTTTTGCGTACCACTATGATAAACTCTTTGCGGATAAGTCGCCTGAGATGCATTCCTTTGCATTTCCATTCCAACCTGGCCTTTGACACATAATCCAGTCGCATGTTTACTTGCGGCCTGTTTGTAAAGGGCCAAGTCACTTGTGTTACTGGAGTCTGTTAGTACGGTACTTGAGTTTGGTAAAACAGAAGAATTTCCTGAAAAAGCGACTGAAGTTGAAGGAAATTCGGTAGATGTTACTCTAACGCAGCTTTGATTCAACTGTTCACTTTGCACGGGCTTTGGTATCTGCGGTATGTTTGCTGTAAACATGGTTCTCTGCGAATCTGCCATACTAGAATGCGTAACAGTGGAGCTTTCTAAATTTGCATTATCCGACTTTGAAGACAGTGAGCAAGTGTTTTGCAAGGAAGTACGAGAACGAGCAGCATGAGGACGAACGGAAGACGATGAATAATCCACTGATGGTAAAAAAGCCGTTGATGACGGGAGGCTTTTAACCTGGGAAAATTTTAAGTTCTTGACACTCGCATCATGTACAGATGTTGCTATTGTTTTATGGCCGACTTCCGTTGGTTCCACTTCACTAGCCCCGACAACAGTTCTGTCAACTGTTCGTCGTTCTTGCGACTCAAATCCTGCCCTGTTCTTTGAACTGTTCTTACTACCTGTGACTTCAATGGTAGTCCTGTTAGCTTGGCATTCGTGTCGGGAGTATGGGATAGACATAATTAGACCCGGCCAACTCGCCACAACTACTGTGAGATTACATCGAGCTGTAATCAAGCACAGGCCCAATTAAATCACCTTGCGATTCCAATTCAGTATGGCTTCAACTGGAAAAGAAATCATCGCACATTGTTGCTTCTTGAAACCGATACATTACATCAATTGGCGAGTTTTGTGATTCTATACCAAAGATGCGCGAAACTACTCGTTTCCACGGATAAAATATGGCGAGGCACAGGCAGTCATCGTCTTTCATACAGAACAAAACAACCCGTGTCTGAGTACTTACAATTCAAAGACTTAATCACGCATGTACTAAAGTAACCTCTTGCCCATCACGATGGCCAGTTCACCTAAATATAACCTCGAAGCAATGTGACACCCTACCCACTGATGATTGATACGGGCAGGCGGTCCTCAATGGCATTCTATCGATAGTCCCAGCATGCAGTGCCTAAAAAAGAAGTCACAAAATTTGGCCTCTGAAACAAACCAAGAGCGTTATCGCACACTTACGGCTTAACTTGAAGTCTCGTAAACTAAACACGCTGTAGAGGATATAAGCGAAAATCTTAGAGACTACTGTCTTTGAAGAGGTATCACTTTAGATACTCTTTGTCTTTTATTTTAGACTCGATGTCACTTTTGTAATGTAATGACAAACAGAATATTTACTTCTAAGTCTATAAGACAGTGATGTGTGAAAGAAACTTCAAAGACCGAGGTTTACCCAATGAGTAAACAACTGGGATGAAAGATTTTATTCAGTACTTTGTGACTAGTGATTTCAAAATTATGACAGTGTGTATGCCAAAACTTGTCACTGAATAACTGAACAATCGGTCTCTCATTTTTTAAAATAGACTTTGGTCTTGGATGAATGTTGCATTACAAATAATTAATAAAACTTATTTGAAACACAGAAGTTTTTTTAAAATTCGAGTTCACAAAAAACATTAGATACTTTTAAAAAATCAAGGAAGGAAAATTATCATTGCTATTAAATTTATTAAAGTTCGAGGTTGACCTAATTAACTGATATTATGTAATTGTTATGGTCGGATTTAATTCCTCGTGCGGATCTATTTTGACTATTTTGCTATTTTCTGGAAATAATACTTGGACAATGAAAGAAACAGTTGTGCTTTGAGTTTTACCCCTCATACTAACTTGCATGTCCTTAGAAGGGTAACCTGTTATAAGTCATTCATTCGAAAAAAATTTCAAGACAACTTTTAATTTTTTTACTTTTATCTTGTTCCTTACTATCAACTTCGAGTGGCATAAAAGAGTTGATGATAAATACACAATCACTGATCAGTAAATTGCCCGATATATTGATATATTGAGCCGCTCTATTTTTCCTTTATATGTACCTTGAAAAGAGTCTTAGTGAAAGTATGGAAAGAAACACCTTTAAATACAGCACAAACTTAGCAATATTGTAAACTGCATTTATATCAAGATATAGGGACTAAAGATTCAGCCGAAACGTGCTTAGGTCCAGTTTAAATTTTGTTGTGTTCTATTTTTAAAAAGCCTGAAAATGGAAAATAAACTTTTAAAAATTATAAAATAGAGTCAATTTGGCGTACTAATGTTTGTATAAGATCTTTTAGGCCGGCTGGATGTCTTTGTTCTTTCATTCATTTCTTGCAACTTAAACATCTAGTTGTTAGGAGCTGCTAAATCACTCCGTGCTAGTGTTGAAAATCTAAAAGAATTCGATATTTTATTCTTATACTAAAAATATTCTAACCTGACTTATTCTCATCCTGTTTTTGTTTTTAGCAAGAGTGTAAGCCAAGCCTTGTTGGTATAAAAAAATTCTTCAATAAAAACAAAGTAATCGAAGAAAAACCCGCTATTTGTTTTGCAACACTAAACTATATATAAGAGCATAACAATGCAGTATGAACCCATCAACACTATTTGATAGGCGGTGGCAGATAGTTTTCAGAATAATTGAGTGACAAGAACCTTGAACTTTTTGAACGGGATGAATAAAATTTCCTTTTGTAAACATATCTTACCTAGCTATTCAATTAAAATGCTTTTAGGTTTCATTAACTAATGATTGAGGTTTTTGTTTCTATTACTGATATATTTTATAATCTAAGTTTTAATTTTTTAAAGTGTGTATGAAAAAAAGATCATAACACTATTCGTAATTGACTAATTGACTCCAAATATAAAGCGATAACATTTCAAGGTTACTAAATACATTTTAAAAAACGCAAAAAAATCGTTAATCTAATTTTGGGCTTTAGATAGTTTTTTTTTTATTTCCCGCTATCAAGACTAACTCACTAAACTTGTTTGAAAATTGTTTTTATTCGGCGTGCTAGCGTCTGCCAGTATGGAAGGTATTTTAAGAAACGCCATGGGGCATGTTACCAGTAGTCATATTAATTGATTGAATATGTTTCTATTTTTGTGCTGTACAGATAAGCTTTATAAGTTCTTTAAAAATAAACTTATCCGTTTTTATAAATCTTTTGTTGAATTCTCCAGTAAAGTTAGGTCTTACAACTATATAATTGTTAGTATCTGTCGCTATTATTATTATTATTTTTTGAAAACTCACTTTGTGGTGTGTCACAACTGTATAAATTACGCTTCAAAATTAAATTGATTTGTTGATTCCATCCAACAAAACCCAAAGTTGAAAGATTATCAGGACAAATAAGCCTTGCAAATGAATGCGAAAAGAAAAAACGCAACTCCGCTACACCCTATATTTGCCGAGGAATCACGCCGCATAACGCAATCAATATATATTTAGCAACTAACGGCCCGGTTTCATCGAAAGTGAAGTGCTGCGATATCCGAACTGCAAAATGTTTTCTATGGATAGAATTATCAAAGAGTCGTTGTTCATAGCCAACCCTACTGCATGGGTCATTTATATATTTATTTATTTCAAGTAAAAATTTAGTTTAAAATTAATAAACAAAAATAATTAAAATACGGACATACACAAAACGTGAAATCAGCATTAGAACGAATATGTATACAATTTATTTACAACAACAATTCCAATGTTTATAAACATGAAATCGCAAAAAAAGAAACTATCGCTCACTTGCCACGTCGGGCGATTTATTCTGTGTCATCGTAGACCAAAGGACTCGATCTGGCAGATGATACCGATAATGCTGCATAAAGCCTACTAGCATTGGTTATAAATTTTAAATTATTTTGTTGGTGTTAGATTTGGCAAAGGAGAACTAAATCAGCAACGAGAAAACTTTAAATAATTCTATTGATTGTCATAATAAATGTTGCTACTTGACTCTGTTATCATAGTTAAGAATACAGAGTTATCTTTCAGATTCAAAGAAAACGTGAAAGCAAAGCTTTCGCGACCATCTCGGCCGCATCTTCAGTGCTTGTGACGCAACCCTCAGGTCACATGATCACTCATAGAGTGGTCATGTGATGGCGGTTGGAGGACCGTAGGCAGGGGGGGGGGAGGGAAGAACTTTATGAGAATAAGGTTGTAGATCGCAGGAAGCTCATATGCCCATGCTTCCAGCTACCGAAGCACAGTGACTCCGAGCCGAAGTCACTAAATGCAACAAGAAACTTTTGGAATTTTTACAAGTACAATTGGAACAGCAACTAAATATGATGGCAAGTCAAGAACAGCGTCATCAAGAACAAAATACAAGCTCTGATGTTCTTAACCAAACAATCTGCCAACCAAACGCCAGTTACTTTCAAATTGTTGTTGACGAATATGGCAAGCCAACAAACACCACTAAAAGGTGTTAACAACTTTAGCATTGATGAGATATAAAACTTTATGTTAGATCGAACAGTTCCATCCAAAACGTTGTATTGTGTGTGAGCGTTTTCTGGAGCAATATGGACAGAAAATCAAGTGAAACAATCAAGGAGCCGGTAACATGAATACGCCAGATTGCTGTAACCTGCAATATTCCATCTATCATCTGAATGAAGCCATGGGCATGAGAACAAGATTTATTTGTTCGATTAACAATGAAGCAGTACATAAAAGACGACGAGCTCACTTCTGCATGCTAAAGCTATTGAAATAGCAACTGAAACAGAAAACGCTGCCAAAGTCGCCAAAGAAACTGTTTACAGGCAACAGCAGAAGCACGAAATTACCAAGATTCAGTCAAATAATAAATGGAAAACTGCCTTGTATGAGCCACAGCAGGCCCGTAGCCAGGATACGTCGAGAGGGGGTTCTGGGCGTGGGGTCCAGGGGCCCGCCTAAGGGCCCCGGTTGGGTTAAGGGGCGAAGCGATTGGTCAAATTGCCTAGACAACAAGCCTTATTAATATTCAGTACTCATGAGGCTACAGACAAGTCGTACGACCAGGAAACGGCTTGAACGCTAGTAATAGACAGTGCAAAAATGCCGCACAAGTCTGTAATAAATTACAATAGGTTTGATTTTTGCTAAGGGGAGTTCGTCGAAAAGGGTTGTTCGCCCGAACCTCAAAAAAAACCCTTGTTATGGGCCTACACAGATTTCCTCCACTGAATGTATTAGGTGCGACAAGGCCGGACACAGACCGAACGATTGCAAATTTAAAGCCACAATATGTCAGTTCGGACATTTTGAAGCTGTTTGTTTAAAAAAAATACAGGGAAAACAAAAACCCAAGAACATTTACCATAATGCAGTAAATAGAATAAAATTTCCTGAACTTCAACTACAAGTTCAATTAGAAGGGCAACATATCATTACTTGTGAGGTCGATACGGGGGCCCCACACAATTCAGTTCTCGGCAAAAATGCATGGAATGCGTTAGGAAAACCTGAGCTGCAACAATCTCTTCAGCAGTACACGTCTGCCAGGCAACACCCATTGCCACTTTTAGAAACTGTTACCTTGCAAGCAGAGACCGAACCTTCATTATTCAGGAAACAACTAGTAGGATTTTATGTGCCAGAACTTCCTGATCTAAATCTTTTGGGAAGAGATGCCATTAAACAGCTTGGAATTTCGGTAGATACACTACTGAAACATTCCAATGCTAACTTACAGTGTAGAACAGTGTTCGAGGATTTAAAACCTGATCGTGAACTGCAAAGGAAATGCAATGAATTATGCAAATAATTTTCAGATCTATTTACTGAACTGGGAAAATTAAGACTTTTAAATGGAAGTAAAATTTAAATCTGATGCTAAACCAGTGTTATGCAAAGCCAGAACAGTACCATTTGTAATTCAGGAAGAATTGGTCCCATTGTAAGAAGCAGGTATTAAGCGTGGTGTGTGACAAAAGACACAGTTTAATGCGTACGGAACACCCGTTGTACCCATCCGCAAACCTTTACTTCCCGTACAAAAGGAAGGAAAGCTACCAGTGTGCGGAGATTATTCTGATGCTACTAATGCACCGTTAGAAGCGCTTAGGTATCCTATACCGACACCAGAAAAACTGATGCAAAAATTGTCAGGACGTTATGGATTTACAAAAATAGGGCTTGCAGAAGCTTATAACCAAATTGCACTTAGACGTGAGTCACAAAACAGGCTTGCATTGAGCACTCATTAACGTCTTCTACTTCAGATGCGCCTACCTGTTTTGGAATTACGTCCGCTTCAGGATATTTCCAAGAAATCATAAATCAGCTTACAGGTGATCTATCTGGTGTTGCAGTTTATCTCGATGGCGTACTAGTCGGTGGTGCAACTGAACAAAAACACTTGAACTATTTAAAAAGATTATTGCAACGATTGAGTAATGTGGGACTCCGTTGACGCCTTGATAAATGCTCATTTGCTGAGCCTGTTGTGGAGTACCTAGGATATCTCTTGTTAAAGAAATTGATTGCAAAAGGCACCAAATTAAGGTCGATGCTGCATGTGATGAATATGCCTGCTCCCACGAATGTACCCAGTCTACGCTCATTCCTAGGCTCAGTGTGCACAGTTCTACAGAAAGTTCTTATCAAATCTATCCTCGTAATTAGAACATTTGTACAGGTTGACAAAGAATAACTTTCAGTGGGAGTGAGGTACCAAAGAGCATGAAGCCTTCGATAAAGTCAAAGGTATGTTGTGCGAAGACGACAAAGTCTTAGCACACTTTGATTCATCTATAACCCTTGGTATAGTTTGCGATGCATCCAGGGGCGGATCCAGAAAGTTTGGAAAGGGGGGGCCGGAAAATTTGAGCCTGGTCTACCTCCCAACCTTTCAACAAAAACAGGATGAACAACGAAAAATATCCACTTTTCCAAGTTCACCTTGTTACGTATTTTAAACATGTTGTATCTTTCTGGATCGCAGTTACATCAAACTTTCACAGAATTTTAAAATATTAAAAAAATTAACGTTGGCTATCGCACCAAAAGGGGGGGCCGCGGCCCGTCCGGCCCACCCCTAAATCCGCCCCTGGCATCAACAGTTGGCATTGGTGCAGTTCTTTTTCATCGCTTTGAAGATAATAGTGAGCGCCCAATAGCTAATGCATCAAAGACACTAACTAAATCGCAAAGAAACTATAGCCAAATACAAAAAGAGGCATTAGCAAATCGTGTTTGCACTAAACAAGTTTCATCATTCATGCTCTATTGAAGAAAGTTCATTTTAGTGACGAATCACAATCCACTGAAAACGCTGTTTGGTCTAACAAAGGCAACACGTTCTCTAGCTGCTAATCGTCTGGCTAGATGGGCACTAATGTTGAGTTAGTATGAATATACAATCGATATCATGGTTGTTTTTCGTGCATGTCAAAAATGTGCTGAACACCAAAACACACCTTTAAAGCCACCAAACCATCCTTGGATGCTCCCAGAAAAACCTTGGAGTTGTCTACACTTGGATCACGCCGTTAACTTTCCTGGATCAAATTGGCTGGTACTTACTGATGCACACTCCAATTATCCATGTTTCCATTCCACTTGCTTCACATCTTCCAAGGCTACAATCAACTTACTGGAACAAGACTTTGCAGCCTGCCCTTCAGGGGAAGGACGCCAGTGCAAACAAACTATAGGGGCGATTCAGAAAAACAGCTAACCATTAGTACAAAGCTGGTATGTCTTGCTATGCTCTTTACTGTGGACCGAGGTGAGACAAAGACCAGCGATGGGTATCAGCCGTTGTAACAAAAGTACTTGGAACTCGAAGTGTTACTGTCAAGGTTTATCTAAACGGAGCTGCTTGGTGCAAACTCGTGGAACAGCTTCGTCCGAGATATTTCTCAGAAGAGGATTAAGAGCCTGGCGACACTCCAAGCACATCATCTCTAATCACAGCAGCCAATGCGAGAGCACCACAAGATGATCAGTTGCAAGAGTCTAGCAAGGAAGTGGCAAAGAAGAAACGAAAACGAGTATGGACGGCATAGGCTATAAAGGTCTAAGGCGGTTACTTAAGTCAAAAGCGTTAAAATATTATCGGGGTTGTGTTACGGAACTGAATATTGCTTAATATGCTAATGAACACACCAACATTCATTATTGTAATAATTATGACACAAACAATGTAATTAAATATTGTTACTACTGCAGTCGTCTCTCTACTAAAAATACCCAACTAAAATACACTTTCAAATGTTACATTGAAGTCTGTCTGTGAAGTGAAAAACACAATAGTTTCCCAACTACCTTTTAGGTTAGTTTAATTGCGGTATTGTACCAGTCTATCATTCAGGCGCCACAGGTAATTATGAATTATGAATTATGAACTATGAACTATGAACTATGAACTATGAATTATGAATTATGAATTATGAATTATGAATTATGAATTATGAATTATGAATTATGAATTATGAATTATGAATTATGAAT
>JAOTRI020124243.1:0-11893 GCA_028564885.2 Zoanthus sanctaehelenae
AACACAGTCATCATCCTCACCAGTATCGATCTGATAAAATGGGAGGTCCTGTAAGTCCTGTAATGTACACGAGGGACATATCCAGGATTGATATTTGGTTTTAATTTTCTTGTATTTTTAGTTCGTTTTACGCATTTAGAATAAGTAATTTGTTTACAGTCCACACAAACATGTCTGTAACTGCGTTGCGTCACAGATTTCCTGCACTCTGCCTCAGAACATCTACTACTAGCAGTAACAGGACCTGGCAAAGGGTGGATATCTCCACTTAATTCCAGTCGAATTTTCGATGGATTGTAAGAAGCAGTTCTATTTTAAAATGTTTTTGTTTAATAACCAAGAAGCTGTACTTGCCTCTTATGATTAAATGTAGTATTTCAACAGTTGCCGTGGTCAATATCGCATTACTCCTCCAAACATCACTTTTCAACCCTTAAAATGTATGATTTTCCTTGATAAATTATCCAAGTATGTTTCACCCAAGCTGGAATGTCGACAAACATAATTCCATGCTGTACAGTACGATGTAGACAGTAAAAACAATGAAAAAATCAACGTTGCAGCGAAATTACCAGGAGAGCACAAGAACACGGCCATCTTGTATGCTCGCCCCAGTTTCTCATAATGATGACACAAGACTAAGAGTGCATCATATGCAAAATATTTTATTTTCCTTTCAAACAAAACTTTAGATTCTTCGTTTTACTGAAAAGGTATATATTTAATTTAATAATTTAGAGGGTAAAATAGAAAAAAAATTTTGAGATCAGGTTTGTTCTCAGATTAAAGAAACCTTTACAAATCAAGTGAACACTGCACAATAAAATCATTATTATTACTTTGTCAAGCTTTATGGTGTTTTTGAAGGTTAAAATTTTGTGTGATTGTTTTGCTGTCATTGTCTCAGTTGTTACTTTCTCAATTCCTCCAAAGGGATAATAATGGTAATAGAGTTTAGGTTCTTGGGCTTAAAAATGTTTTGGGACCTCCTTAGATTCATTTAAACTCTTGCCTTGTGGCTTGGGCTAAAATGAATCTAATTTGGACCCAAATAGCTATTTTTATGTTTATCACATGTGGAAGACATGTATCGTGAACTTTATTTGAGTTGATTTTGAAATTGGTGCAACCATCAACAAACGAACATTTGCCACCAACTTCTTTCCAGACTTTGCAAAACTACCTTCCGGTCTCACCATCTTCGTCAAGTCTGAACTTTAACCATTTGAGTTTGTCCGCTTAGGACTGCTGAAATTGTCTCGGTTGTCTACTTGTTTCATACCTTCTGTGCTATTCTACTCTTGATTAACAACTTATTCACAAATGATCCACTTAGTTATTCTGTTAATGGGCTTTTTCTGATAGATTTGCCTTTGTTATCCATCAATTTTCCTATCAGCTGTGAAATACCAATTTAAATGTTTTTATTTTTAAGCGAACTGTCAGTAGTATTGAAACTTTACTACATTACCCCTATGAATAAAAACATAATATTAATGTGTACGTAAGCAACATAATCAGCCTGCTGTTCAATGAGGATTCTTCAGTTCTTCGTACGTACATTTCCACTTGATCTTTGTTGGACAAGGTTCATATAAGATTCGTATGCCCTGTCCAATGTCGCCTTTATGTTTGCTCCCAAGGAAGCTTTCTGAATTTTCGTCTAATACCGCTGCTGTTTGGTGGTGTTCCATCAAGGTAATCATCACTTTCTTCCAATGACATAAAAAGCAATGCCTCGGGTGAAGTTAAAATTTGGTTTGCTTTATCACTTTCGGACAAGGGTGCTTTTTCGAGAATTTTAAGGCGCCTCTCCAGTTCCTACCAAGGAAAACAAGAAAAGAAACACTCAGTTGTTTTGTTTTTCTTCGTGAAACTAGTTATTTTCCTTGAGCAAATTGCTTTAGAAAACAGTGGCTAAACAATAGCGAAAAAAGAGACCTTAAAAACGTATATTATTAATTAAGCTTTATTTCAACAACAACAGTAAAATATTTACATAAAAAAATGTGTTGAGATGGGAAGAATCCTCAAAAAGCGCCACAGCACCATTCAAGGTGGAAACTCTAAACTACCTATAGACCTACTCACACACAAATATTAAAAGTATATACACATTAAAATCTTCCAGATGATGCTTCTCTAATATCAAGAGGGAGACTATTCCAGTCACCGACTATTGTCTTCATAAAACTAAATTTGAATAAATTAGTCCTAGAAAGGCTGTTTAAAAGGTTCGGAGTATCCATGCTTCTTAATGCATTTCCCCTGTCAACATCCCTAGAGAAGCGAACCTTAGAACCAAGGGTCAGGCGAATATGATTATTAACCACCTCATAAAAGAAAACAACATCTGCCATAAATCTGCTATCTAAAGATAACAAACGGAGTTCACGTAGCCCAACCAAATACTCGTCGTCACTTTTAAGAATAAATTTTGTTTCCCTTCTTTGAATTGACTCTATACGACTGATACTTTTTGTATAAGGATTCCACACATGAGAGGCATATTCAACCCTAGTCCTCACAAGACTACAATACAGAGTCTTAAGAGTTGTGAGATCATAAACATCCTGACATGTTCTTTTAATTAGGCCTAAAATACTATTTCCCTTAGCTATAATATTAGCAATGTGGAAATTCCAAGAAAAAGAGCGTCACTAGTTAAAAAACCCAGGTCTCTGTGGAAGAATTTTAAATTGAGCTTAGCTTCATTAATATGATAATCAAAGCTAAAAGGGGATTTCGTTTTGGTAATTCTTAAATTCTCATAACCTTGCATTTGCTAACATTAATCCTCATCTTATTATTTACACACCACTCACTGATCTTATTCAGGTCCCACTGGAAACACTCTTGATCATGAGCAGAGTGAATAACCTTATAAAGTTTACTATCATCAGCATAGAGAACTATCTTATTACCATCAGAAACCACGCCAGGTAAAGCATTAATATGAATTAGAAAGAACAATAGTCCCAGAATTGACCCTTGAGGTACACCAGATATTCAGAAGTCCCTCCACGTACAACTACCCTTTGTTGTCGGCTTCTCAGATAATCTTTATTCCATTCGAGAAGTTGCCCCCTCCCCCCCATCCCCACACCGAATTGATTCAACCTCCTTATCAGGAGGGATTGATTATTTAAATCAAAAGCCTTGGAGAAATCCAGAAATACGACATCGACTTGCCCTTGATTATCCAAGACTGGCCCAATCATCGTGTACCAATACCAATTGAGAAAAAGTAGACCTCCCTCTCAAAAAGCCATGATGGGAATCATGCAAATCCTGAAACACCGGGTCATATATGACAGTATGAACTATCCTTTCTTGACAATTCCCAACAACAAATAGTAATGAATTCGCCCTAAAATTAGTAACTGAACCCGTATCACCATCTTTGTAACTTGGAGAAATGTTAGCTTGCTTCCATAGGTTAGGGAATATGGCCCTTGTAAATGATAAATTAAAACACCAAGAGACCGGGTTAGCCAATTCATTGGCAACACATTTAGGTAGGCGAGCACGGATAGAATTAATCCTTACCAGCTGCCTTCTTGGGATTTAATTTCACCAAACTTTTCTTAACTTTGCTAGGGCATGTTGCAGCAGAAGTAAGGCTACGAGGAATGGCTTCTTCCATTTGATGAGAATCCCCATAAACCAAATCATAGGATTTGGAAAAGACTAAAAATGTAAATTAAATAGATTTGTCTGCTCAGATGGTTTTCTAGTACTAACTCCCCCATAAAAACTGACTCAGGTAATCTCCTAGATTTGGTTTTGATGGAGTGAAACAATTTAACAAGATATTTACGATAATTTCCCCACTTATAAGTTTCTTCGCTCAAAAAGTGTGTTGGCTGGAAGAAAAAAGTTACCCTTTATTTATTAAGGCAGAGATCATGATATTTATGTCCTTTATAGCAATGGGTATTCAGCACAATTTATGCGTGCAAAAGTGATGGAGTTGTTCTTTTCAGACACCCCTTGGCCAGTTTTTATCAATCATTCCCCTTTTACTTTTACTATCATCGTCAAGGAAAATTATGTTTTTATTCAGCGTTATTTAACTGTCCTTTTAAATTAAAAAGATATAAACTATAAAGCTTGTAGGCTTTTTTCACGTCCATGTTATTAGTATATTACGACTTGGAGGCTAGAAAAAATTTAAACAACTAACGTTTCTTTAATGTCCACCTCCTGGCATCTACTATTTTTAAATTAGTAAGTATAGCACGTTTGGTGTTGTTCCACGTTATTTATCGTAAAATTGGCATTTACGTGACGACTATGGGTGGTGGGTTGTTTTGTGCCAGCGCCAAGCAGCAGCTGCATCATTTCAAGCTCATGCTCCCTTGCCTTTGCTTGTACCTCTTTGAGAAAGTAAATGAGATTTTGAGTGCGATCTTTAGCAATGACACTCTTCATGAGTTGCAAGGCATCAGAAGAGGGTCGGGTTTGGCTTTTCTTTTCCTGTTATTCTTTACTGGAACAAACAACTTATCAACTGTGCCAGAGGTTGTTGGCAGTTCACAATCGCTAGTACCAATACTTTCCAAACTATCTTCAGGAGAGACAGAGGTAGGAGGAGTTGATGAATCCCTTGCCGAAGGCACGCATGCCTTGTCAGGGTTGCAGGAATTTCTGGATTTTACTAAGGAAAGCAAGTTATTAAACCATGCTCCATAGCCCTTCTCTTCCATAAAGTTTTTGATACCAGTGGCATTCTGCCTAGTCATCAAAACCTGCTTGCATTCTACGCAGCACTTCTTAATCTTTGAACGAATCTGCTTTACTTCAAACGGCATTGTCTCTTCTCTGTTGTTGCTCAACCTTTTCAGCTTTTTAAGGTTTTCACTGTAGATTGGTCCATTTCTCGCATTCCTAGTGTTGTCAAATGTAGGCTTTCTTTTGTAGTACTCGCTGTTGATTATCACATCAACTAAATCATCCAACTGCGATTGTGACCACTGTGACCTCCTTCCCATCTTTTTCTTCTTTGACTTTTTTATCTCTTCCTTTGTATACCGCTCATCTTCTGTGTCATCTTGGCCATCGGTTTCTTTGTCTTTTTCTGAGTGGTGACCACTGTATGCAAAAAACAAATGTTTTTGAACATGAAACATAACATTGCTCGCATTTTAAGCCTGATCAAACTACAACTTATTACTGCTTTTGTTAGCCTGATTCAAATACGCAGGTACCATTTTCCAAACTGATGCATTATCTTGTATTTTCTTTAAAAGGTGTAGCTTTTGTAATTTTTTAAAATAAAGAAAAAAATACATTTTCTTTGTACTAACTATAGTTAATAGGTTTTGGCCGCCATTTTGACGATTAGGCAAGCTGGCTGAAATTTCCAGCGTTTGTATTCATCCATTATTAATTGTTGTTAAAAGTTATGAATTAAAATCTTCAAACTTTAGACTGAAAAATAAGATGCTAAAATTCAAGGCCTATGCCGCACTAGAAAACGTTGAAAAGAAGTTTTGAAATTTTGATATCGTTTGGTATTTTACAAACCTTTGAAAACTCTCCTGTGCGATTATAGGCTGGGAATTTTGGCAATTATGATCCCGGTCTAAAGTTTAAAGTTTCTAATTCATCATTTCAATACAACTGGTATCAATTTCAGTCAGTTCCCTACTTGTAAAAATGGAAGAAAAATCCGTCGCGTCGTCGTTTCTTGATTTAGATTCATTGTTGTGCTGTTGTTGCACAAAGAACAGCATCGGCTTATGAAATAATATATTGCTGTATAACTTAAAACGCGCAAGGTAAGTTTTATATATATTTGTAAATGCAAATGAAAATCCAGTTTGGATATTCTGCCGTGACATACCTTAGGCTTGACATGTCTTCTTTACCACTAATTTGCTCTTTTTGTTCGTTCCAACATGGTTCGCAATAAGCAACATGTTTTCCTGCTTCCTAACCCTGCACATTTTCTTCATTTAGTTCGTACTTTGAACATCTGTTGCAAATTGGTCGGTCACAAGTAATGCAAGAATATTTTGTAGCACTAAGACAAGACATACAGCAATCTTCATTGTCGGAGAGATTTTGATTTAGTTGTTCTTGGAAGGCTGCCATCTCAACTTTGCCGCGCTTTTCCCGCTTCAGAATATTTATTTGCGCATGTTCTCAAGTACCGAAAACTTAAAATGAGGTTAGAATATACATTATCATAAATATTACAAATTTATGAATTTAGTTTGGCACATGTGTAGATCGCCACTTGACTCAGAGTTGAACGAAAGTCGTTATTCACGACATATTGAGTCGAACGTTCGACTGAAGTCGATCCAAATATAAAACAACGATCTTTATGTTCTATACAGAACTTTGTGGAAATGATCAATGAAGGAGAAGAAACATAGCAAATGTGTGACCAATATATCAGGTCTTGCAAGGTACTACAATGGTTGTAAAACATCATGCACAAATAATTTTTTTCAGTTACAATAAATAATCATTTATTTAACATTTACCTGGAATTAGGCGTTCCTCTGCTCCAATATCAGGCTCGCTGTAATCAACCGTAAAGTTCTCTGGTGACCATCTGGATTCCACTTTGCAATTACTCGTAATGCCCGCTCAGTCATTGCTTGGAGGGAATATTTTGTTGTGTGGTGGGTGGCATCCAGTAAAGAGAGCTCGTTCCCATACTGATTTAATAGCCTTCTCTTCCATTGTGTTTGGTCCACAAACAACAGGCCAACCACAACTTCACCATTTGAGCCATCATCACTGTTACAATCATTGTGTGTGTTTTGCACTTTTCAACATTTCCAAGATCTACATGGATATAAGGGGTACACTCAATGAGGCCGTCAGGGCATTTTTGTTTCTACTCCTCAATCTTTATTTCTAGTTTCTCTTCATCCAACTTTGACCATTGCAGTTTGACCATGCTCTCATAAATTGCATTTCGTACGTCTTTTTTTGTTGGAAAAAACCTTCTGTTTTTTTTTCTGGTGTAGGTTTGCCTTTAAAGAGAACTCGTGACACATAGTGACGCAGGTGACTTCTCATTTCATTTACCCTGCAGACTCCTCCAACAAGTTCGCTGACCTGGTCCCTTAAAGCAGGGTCCATTTTTTGAAGGAAACCTGCATTATTACCAAGATTTTAACCTCTATATTCTGGATGTCAAGCCAACTATCCCTACCCTTCTCCACACAAGCAATAGATGCAAATCTTCTTAAGTTTTCTATTCTTAGTCCCCATATATAAAGAAGATTTGATTATATACTGCATGTAAATTAGACATGTTGGTGGCACAAAAAACTCTTGAGTGGTTAAAAAGTAGTAATAGTTTAATTATTTTCCCTATTTGTAGCACTGATCTTCCAAAACTAGAAAATTTTTGCAGAAATTTAACAATAAAGTCTAAATTTTTTCACTTATACTTGTAGCCATACTTATTTTTGATTCAACGACCTTTTTCATAATAGTAATAATAGTAACAGAGGCAAAGTATTTCATTGTTGACAATGACCAAATGTACTAGTATTTCACATAGTCATTTTCATAATATCCTGATTTTTGACATCATTAGTTACTTTTACAACTTTTATACCTTGGACAGTTTCCAAGGCAAGCATGTAGCAAAATAGCATTTTCGTCTTTTCTAGTTACTGGCTCAAAGTGCAGCTGAACTGGCACTGTTTCCCTATTGATAAGTTTACGTTTAATTTTGGTCAAAGCTTTTTTAAAATGCTCATGGTAAGAACAGCCTTTGATTGTAAAAGTCTCGCTATACAACTCTACTTCAGGCGAAGAATTTGGTTCGTTTAAATCCAAGCCCGTAGGTCCAATCAAGTTGACTTCTTTTTTTGAATCAGCACGATGGCTAGACACAGGTTCAATGTCAAACATATCTTCAAGCAATTGCAGTCTACGCCTACTCGATCTATATTAAGTAGCAGCACCGAAGTATCAATGGATTTGTCACCAGAATTATAACTTCTGATACTTGGCAGAACTGTACACTGTGACGCAGTCAAGGAGCTTATAGTAGCCACTTCGAAGTCCGATATCATTATTATTTTGTCATCTTCTTCAACTTCATCCTTGTGAATCTGAAAGTATTAAAATATAATTAATTGTAACCTTTTTTAATGAACAGAAGTGTTGAACATACTTCAAGCATCTGAAGCTCCTATACAAGTATTTAATAGACATGAACGGTAAATTTGGTACAGTAAGTTCACATACTTAATTACCGTTTATGTAGTAAAGATGTAAAGATTTTTCTTTTCTAAACTGTGATGCCTGAAACTGCTGTTTGCTAAAGGCGTCCATCTTCGAAATTCTTGAGTTGCAACCACGTGACCAGAATTTAGTTTACAATAAAAACATGGCGTTTCAAGCAAGCAAAAGTCAATTTTCACAGTATTTATCGAGCTTAGAAGCCTTTGCAATGGCTAGATACATAGAAAAAGTACGTTTATGCGGTTTCAATCCATACGTGCTAAAATCTTATTATAATAATAACAATAACAATAACAATAACAATAACAATAATAATAATTTAATTAGCTTTTCCCTAGGGGCTTTTCAAAACTAATTTACAAATTCTAAAATTAATTAAAATATGCAATTAGAAATTTAAAAGGTTATTAAGTAGCTATTTACAGTAAGCTAGTTTTTAACAAGTTTTTGAAAGATTTTACAGTGGTGGATATTTTCAAGACTTCATCTAATTCATTCCATAGGGACACTGCTTTATAAGAAAAGGTTCTCTGGCCACTAGCCGATTAAAATAGTGGAATTTGAAGTTTACTGTTATTTGAGTTATATGGTTGTGAACAAAAGATCGTTTTTAAACTTGGTACAAAGATAATCAGGTGCTAGGGTGTTAATGCATTTGTAAACCTTAACAGCGTCTCTAACTTTAAGCATGTCACTGACTGAAAGCCAATTGAGTTTTTTAAGCAATGGTGTCACGTAATCGTATTTCCGAGCAACGGTGATGATTTTGCTGGCAAAATTCTGAATAAGTTGAAGTTTTTGAATATTCTTATGAGAGGTGTTTGACCAAACTGACAAGCAATAGAACATTTTACTGAATACAAGAGATGTAATAATCAATTTTAAAGTTTCTCTATCAAAGCTGTTCGAAAAACAGGAAAGAAACCAGATACGAATTGTGTGTCATAAGTAATGTGAATACACCAAGGTCTTTACAGATTCAGCAGCAGTTTGGGGCTTCCCCATGAACGTAAGTGAAAAATTAACTGAATGTTTGTTCATCATTTGCCTAGTGCCAATCATCATGAACTTGGTTTTATCAGGATTTATTAACAAATCGTTTTCACCACACCAGAAAGCTACATTGCGCAATTCCTTTTTGAGTTTAATCAGTTGCGAGGAAAAATAACAGAAGTTTAGGGTCATTGACGTATGACTCGAGGTGACTGAAGTGAGGAGCGCCTGGAAGATCGTTTATATAAATACAAAAAAGGAGCGACGAGAGAATCGCACCTACTCTGTGTGTACTTGGTAATGGGTCTGATAATACAGTGTCAATGCACACTGTCCGAATAGAGAGGTAACTCTGGAACTACTGAACCGCCGCAGGTGAAGCTTCGATAGCAGAGAGTTTCTGGAGTAACCGCTGGTGGCATATCCTGTAAAAAGCTTTTGAAAGATCGAGTAGGATTATCGCGCTGGTTTTCTTTTTGTCCATCGCCTCTAAAATTAGGTCAGTGCTTTGATGGGATGAAAGGAGGTTTTATGAAACTAAGTAGGTGAAAAATTGTTTCAGAGCAATTTTTTCACAGACTTTAGACACGAATTTGAGTATTGTAAATGAACGGTTTTTCGATGGTTCTTCATGAATTCCCTCTTTTAAGAGCGGGATAACCTCAGCATTCTTACTGTCAGATGGAAAAGTGGAAGTACAGAGTGAGCAGTTAATGATTCCAGTAGAAGGCCCAAGTACTACTTCTAAGAAATTTCTGAATATTCTTACTTTAATTTTATCTGGACCAGGGTCTTTGTTCAATGGTAATGACATGATGATACTACGTACATCCTCGCAGTTCACCGGACTAAAGCTGAATCAGTCGTAAGATACAAGGCTTGGCATGGAGGAGTTTAATCAGATGATATTATCTCTTGCCAGTTGTGCAACGGCGTTACCGGTGCGACTTCCTACAGATGAAAAATATTTGTTGAACGCATTTGCCACGGTCTTAAGATCCTTAGAATAGACGTGTTTTTCTTGTGTATACGACGAGAACTTCTTGATACGTATGATTTCTTTCCACATTGATAAGAGCTCTTTTAACATTATCACAGAAGATTTATATTCTGCCCAGTCAAGTTCTTTGCATGTTTTAAGAAACCGGCGATGGAGGCGATTTTTAATTTTCTTAAGATCTTTAATCTGCTGAGAGACAAATGGGCATGGGCGACTACGGATTTTTGTATTCTTCACCGGAGCATGCGCATCAAGTAATTGTCGATAAACATTAAATATATCCAGCTTGTTATTTACATCAGAAGCAGCAAAAACTGAAAGTATTGATTCAGAATAAAACGCCAAGTCGGAAGTAAATATTTCTGGGTCATAATTTTTGTAACTATACACTGATATTTATTGAGCGGAAATCTTAGGCGGTTTTAGTTTTAATACAACGTACACAGGCAGATGGTCACTAATTGGATTGTTAATGACACCATTCTTACGAACTGACGAAGCGTCAGTAACTAGAATGACATCTAACATTGTGTCCGTGGTAGCTGCAATCCTAGTAAGTTCCTTTATAATTTGCTGTAAATTCATTTCATGCACAAATCCATTTTAAGCTGCGTACTCGCGGCAGGAGCTGTCAAGGCCATCACAGTTTAGGTCGCCAAGAATAATTATTGGTTTGTACAGTAGTAGGGCTTGAGTATATACGACGGTTTCAACGTGTCTTCAAAGAAACGTAGCGGCGTGTCTTCATGTCACACAGAGCACGATCGACTTGGACTTTTTAACCTGAGCACTTATCCAGAGTTAATTGAAAATTACGGTCAGAAATGCTGGAAAGACCTTTCAGAACCTTGGACATAAATTCACTTTATACGTAAGCGCTAACACCTCCTCCTCTTTTGTGCAAGCGATCCAAATGAAACAGTTTGTATCCTGTCCATTTTGATCGCGGCGGACGTAATAGTGGTATTCAACCAAGATTCAGATATTGTTATGATGTCAAAATGTTCACGATTATTTAATTCTCTGAGCCGAGAGAGATGGGAAATGTTCCGAAGTGAATGGATATTTACATGAAGAATTTTAAATCGTGATTTTGATCCTCCAGTGACTGAATTAGTAGATCGTTCGTTAATGCAGACATTTGAGGAAACTCTTGAGATCATCGTTATTATTTTTTGAACAATGCTTCAATGAGCGTAAATTATGCAAATTCATTCTTCGATTGGAGTTATACTTTGCGATAGTTCTTCGTTTATTGATAACTTTACTTTAAAATTTCTGGAGGCAGCTGTTGAACATTTAAAGCCTAACTAAATATTTCATCATTGGACTTCGAGTTTTAGTTATAATTTCTTCCTACGTTCGCTGGGCTCCATATGACGGTGTGTGTATTTGGAAGTAAATTGATTAATTCAAAAACAAACATAAACGACTACATGGCCATATATGGCGTGTTTCTCTTATTTGTGTGAATTGAGCTAACAGGTTTCTGAAAAATAATTGTACACAACTTCATTCAGATGCTTTATTTTTGAATTTGCGTCCTGCGGCGTGATTGGTGCATTTGAATATAAAGACGTTTTGAAAAATTCGTTGGCCGTTAACCACTCTAAATCCGTTTTAGGAAGACGTATTCCTTTTTTCAACTCAGGAAAATCACGAGTATCAGAATTGTCA
>JAOTRI020124254.1:0-5000 GCA_028564885.2 Zoanthus sanctaehelenae
TCGTACTCCAGAACACTTGTTTTGCCGCGCGCTTGGCAGTATTTAGTTCTATTTTTAAACGAATAAAAGATGGGATAATAAATCACTTATTAGACAGTTTAGTATGTAGTACAGCTGATATTTTTACTCGTCCTGTGTATTTTGAATCGCTCTTTGGGCTCGTCAAAATACTACAAGACTCCAGCCATACTACATACTAAACTGTCTAATAAGATATATTTATTTTAAAAGTGAAGTGATCAGTGAAGTTTGGGACGTTAGTATATTTTAACTGCCCGCCATTATCAGCCTTCATAAGATTATTACTGTATAACAACGCAACCAGGATGCGACGCTGATCACGACGACAAATAACTGCTCGTTGTAATGTATCGAGCTCGGCACCTTCACGTTGGAATGTGTGCGTACGTTTCCGAAAAAGGCAAAATGAATCTCCATGAATGTTTACAATGATTTCAGTTTAGATTAATCAGTAATCACTATAGAGCTTAAAACGTCAGCACAAACTGCAGTTTTCGTTCTTCGTTTTCCACGCGGGGGACAAATTAGTTAGTTGTATTTTTTAAGGCATGGGATAAATTAGTTAAAGGTCCGTGTGTATATACGGACAATACAAGCGACGCGTGGCATATTCCACGGTATCTCACTCGAAACCATTGGATAACTACTATATATGTATAAAACTAAGTTAAAACGTTAGTAATAATCCATCTTTTTAAAGATTTTTTATATTTAAATCGTACCTTTACAAAAATAGCCGGATACGTGTAAACGCTGCTTTAGAGTTTTCAAACTTACGGTGGTGAAGGAGCAAAAATTTTGTCAGTGTTTGTTCACCTTCAAGGAAAAACATGTAATCATTTTTAATTCACAAAGTTTACAGCGAAGAAACGCTGAAACCCTGATGACTTGAACCAAAAAGTAGAATGCGAACAAGAAATTTAATTTTTCTGAAACGTCGTAGTCGACTCTCCTGTCCTCGTTGCGATAATTATATGATCCACATTTATTTGTTTCGATATGTCATCTGACCCGTAAATCCAATATTCCAGACGGGGCTTAGAGACGCTACAAAAAATAATGCCCGTCTGCAGACGACACTCGTACAAAAAAAGGAAAGCAGCAAAAAACTTCCGACACTTGGGCAGATAAAACCGCAAAAATTCTGCATCCACAACAATCACTGAATCAGTCGATCGTTTTTGGATCGAATTTACCCATTCACGCGAAAATGCAAGGTACCCGAAGTGCTTGATGATTTAGTAGGCTGGGCCCGACTTCATGATGTCATCATTTACAAAAATATCTAGTTGTATGTGCCAACACGAATACGCTCAATTCGCGAATTAAAATTTCCACTCAAGAGAACGGTTTCAAAAATTATGGCTGAGCGGCTCTTGTAGGCAGCGGGCCGATTGCAATGAAAATATGTGCGGTTTCGGAAATATCCAGACACAGACTTCTATGACGGGAACTCAATTAATCCTCAATCTGTTATTGCAAGCAATCCACAGAAGTCTCGATGTACTGATCAAAATAATTTTAACCTCCATAATGGCACTGAGAGTGATCGTCCGCAAGCGTTGAAAAGATTTTGAAGAGAAGATTATTTTTGTCTGTCAAAGCGCAGTGTTTGTAACATTTATGTCTTACAATTATAAAACAATATGTTTTGATTAAAAATTAGAAAATAAATACAAATATTAACAAACTGAAATGAGGATAAAACGTTATCACAGTATCAGCAATGATTAAATGTTTTTGAAAAAGAAATATACATTATACAAATGTTAATTAGTGCCGATGATGTCAGCTTTGAAAATAGGTCTTATTTTCCTAAAACGTAAGTCCATATAACCCGAGCTGTCAGCCCTACTCAAAGGCCAAATTAAAAATTTAGTAAGATAAATTACCTTAGCTATGTATCGACTGTTTTACTTTACAAATCTAAAATGACATGAACGGGTAGTTTATGCCATTATGGCGTTTGAGAAAATCTAAGCGATGCTATCGTCAACAGAATAGTTTCTGCTTTTCACTTTTATTCAGGTGGCAAACTTACAGTCGAAAAAAAAAATTAAAACTAAGGACATCTGCCTTCAAGACACCAGCAAGCGTGCTGGCTTCATCAATTTGCCATTCACGTTTTCAAAAAAATACAGCACCAAAGTCTACAGGTCTTTTCTCCGTACATACGCGAGTGCACCCGCCTGGCCTCGTGTCGTAGTGTGCCATAAATTAACTTCAAAGTTAAGTAATGCTCTGAAACCGACATCCTGACCTGTAAAAACTTCTGGTATCGGAATTTCTTCGAGCTAATTATATACAAAAAGGAAGTTTTTACTTGTTTAGATAACTTTGTTTGAATTACAAAAATATAACGATGTAATGAATATGTATTTGTTGATACCAGTTTTATGCAACTTTGGAAGTGAAAAGCTGGTTTATTTTCGAGTTTTTAGCAAGTGCTCAATTATTTTCGTCTCATTTGTTTTTGTTTTTTTTTACCTTTTGTTTGTCTCCTGTGTTTTCGTATGTTATGTTTATAGTTCATCATTTTAATCTTTGGTTTTCCAAACACACGAATTTAGCTTTTTGCATAGAATAATATGTCAAGCATTAGAAAAAACTTTAGATGGAACACGCTTTCTTTTCTTTAAAGTAAAAACTTTATACAAGATCTACAATAACGAGGCTAATTTAATATTGGCCAAAATTTAAAAACTTTTCAGGAAGAATTATTGTTAGGGGCTCCGAATAGCTTTTTGTATTTTATAAGCTCGCATGGATGCAGGGGCTCCGAAGAGTATGAGAATGTTTTACCTAGAAACTGTACTAAAAGTCATAAATTAACTTAGCAATTGCAACACAATATATAAAACAAGTAAGCCTTTGACATCTATTCTAAAATGCGAAAAGCATATCGTTTTGAAATGCCTTGAATGTTCTATTATGATTTTTTTTTCTATTTGTGCTGCTAGAAATAAGAATTACAGAATTAAGAACAATTTGAGACTAAATTCGCTAAAAAATTAAGAACAATGAACCTTAGAAAAATGTACTGGTTGTTATAAAAATTATGTAATGCGTTTTTTACTGTAGACTACACCTCTGCATGTATGTATTTGCTTAGTTATAAATCTTTTTTTTTCTGAAAATTGTCGCTCCAATAAATTATTGAACTAATTATGAATGGATGCAAACTTCAGTGTAGAAAACCCAGAATTGAAAAAAACTTCATTTTATTCTTGCGGGGATTAATTTTAAGATTAGCGACAGAGAGCGTACTATAAAATTAAAAAGCTAAATAATACATTAATATGTGCCTCGAGTTTAAATGTGAGCTGCAGGACTTTAAGGGCGAAAATAGCTCTTTGTAAGCTGTGGTCAAACTCTACACTCAGCGTCTTAATCATAGAGGAAAAGATGTCCTTGCTTAACACCTGCAAATAAATGGTGACACCTTTTCGTCACTTTTTTGGGGGAACAATAACAACATATATACATCCCTATGCACTGTGGTCTATTGAGAGCGTCTTTACTGAGTTTGAATCAGTATATGTGAACCGGCCGTCATAGTTAACGATCTAACTTTCTAAGATTCTCGACTGGTATTGTAAAGCACGTTTGAATTTATTCGCATTGTAAATGGGCTATATATGAAATACCTGATGAAGCTAATGCGTGTTTTTTTTTCTTGTGGTAGAAGTAAAAGTTGAAACTATTTAAGGGCTTGCAGACTGAGTTGGCTTACCTATAATGCAAGCAAACTCCAAAATCACGCAATTTCAGTAAAATTTACTCTACGTTGTGAAAAAAATTTCTCTGAAATATAAATAACGAAACAACATTAATAATTCAAAGTTACTATTACTGAAAGTAATTGAAAAAAAGTATGGATATCTACCAGCAAAAACAGATCTTCAATCATACAATAAGACTAAAAACACATTTTCCGGTCAATGTGCAATTTACTGTAAAAGTAATCCTTTCATTGTGGTTTATGTGCAATGTGAAGCCATGTGAAACCATGTGGAATCTTTACATTGGAAGGAATTTGACATTCAAAATTTCAGTTTCACAACAAAAATAGACCCACGTTTCAGCTTGCACAGGAAGCAAACTTTTGAACTGAGTCTGAAATATCATTGACATTATAAATATAATTGTGCGTTGTATAAACAAACAAGCAATTAATGGGTCATGTTCGTACACTTAACATTATCACTTTTAATAATAGTAGCTTTTACTTTGTATAACTAAATTTTATTATAAAACAATTTCTGAAAGATATTTCATGTTTAAACTCGTCCGACTGATAAAGAATTCTGAAAGTTACAAACATGCTAGCTGATACAAACTGATGATATTATATTTTATGGTCGAATAAAAAGTAAACCATCATTTATATTTGTCCAAAAGCAGAGCATGCGCATTATCATAACTAAGAACCAGCTAGTACAATTTGCCAAGGCTCATTGTACTTTAAAATTTGATTGTTGTCTCAGCCACAAGTTTGTTCTTAATTGCTCTATGATATTTGTATGAGTAATTTGAAATAATGAAAAACATCGAAACAACAGACAAAAAGCCAAGTCCTAGAGTATTCTTGAAAACGTCTATCATTTAGGACAATAGCAGATATATTTAAATAATGTGAAACGGTGCTTTTATCTTTTCACTATGCATGTTCATTGCGAACGTTCATAACTATATTCAGCAAAGTTTCAACCAGAAACATTTTCACTTTTTTCTGCCTCAATCTGAGCTTGTTCTCAATTTTCCGCTAATCTTAGCTTCACTGTCTTTATAAAGTTGTTCTTGTAACTAAAGTGTGTATCATCCAAATAAATAGTACCACATCCCGCACCAATAATCGGTCGCAACTCTGCAAGAGAAGGAATTGGGTGAATGTTGTTTTGCTATGTTTCAACTCGACATTTACCCTACAAAACAATACATCTTATTTAAAAAAAGAAAAACATTTAGTGGTATGTTTA
>JAOTRI020124254.1:10000-11893 GCA_028564885.2 Zoanthus sanctaehelenae
CGGTAATCAGAAGGTTGCGGGTTCGATTCCCGTCAATGACTCAGAATTTTTTCTGAGCATTCAACTCAAGGAACACTTTCTTTCTAATATCCAAATATCGTTCACTAAATAAAACCAAAGCCGGATTCAAGGCTGATGTAAGAAGCCTACTTTCTCCCTTTTCTTCCCTTTTTCTGATCCCCATAGTTTTGGCAGACAATGATATTGAAAAATGTACATGTATTCATCTGAACCGATGTGTAATACTGTTTAATAATAGTTTAATTAGTGATTACTAGAGCGGACATGGTTGGCGCAGTTGGTAAGATCTCTGTTTTCCAACTAAAAGGTCCAAAGTTCGATCCCTACACTTTGCCGACATTTGAATATTTATGTTGCCTTCTTTTTAGCCTAAGCCAACTGAAGAATGGAAAGCTGAGTTGGCTTAGAGTAAATCCGTTTCACGAGTCAAATCTGAGCCCGAGTCAAATCCCGCGAGCCCAAGTCAAAAGTCCGAGTCACTGGACTAGTTGAATAATTTTTGTTTTTGTTAGGGTTTGGGTTAGTTAATATTTTTTGTTTTTATTTTTTATTTTTGGGCTAGAGTTAGCTAGCTAGCTAAATCCTTATACGAGCCTAGTGGCCCATGGGGCCGGCGCTCATCTCCGGTATCTGTAGTGTTAAGTGGATGAGAGTCTATGACTCCCCCTGGACGGGACACTAATCCATCGCAGGTTAGCTCTCAGCAGACGCTGGTACTAATTTACCTACCCCGCAAGGATGGAAAGCTGAGTTGGTTTAAGCGAAAAGAAGGACACACAAATATTCAAATTTCGGCAAAGTGCCGGGGATCGAACTCGGGACCTTGTGGTTGGAAAGCAGAGATCTTACCAACTGTTTTGGGGTTAGGGTTAGGAATAGGTTAATAATTTTTGTTTTTGTTTTTAATTAAAAAACGTTATTTTGATTGACTCGGACTTTTCAGTCGGGCTCGGATTTGACTCGTGAAACCGGTGAACTCCTTCCAGGGTTGGTAGATGAGTACCAGCTTCTGCTGGGAGCTAGCCTGCAACGCATTAGTGTCCCATCCAGGGGGAGGTAAAGACTCTTATCTGCTTAATACAGCAGAAGCCAGAGATAACCCCCGCCCTATGGGCCACTAGGCTCGTGTAAGGATTTAGCTTTTAGCTTTTTAGTGATTATTTTGTTTGTTCACTCTATTGTTTACAAATATGCGCTGGGGTTCTGGCATTTCTATGCTCACATTCTTCCACTCGGGGATACACTTTTCCTTCTCCCTCAACTTTTCCCCCTTTCCTATCCCCTTCGACCCTGTAAACTAAACAAGCAAGTTTCCAGCCATATAAAGATCAGCGCAACGCACTTGTACAAACAGTAAATGTTTTCTCTCGGGATAACAGAATGATTTTAAAAAATATTTAAACAAGCTGGTGTCCAGTCTTATAAGTAAAAACCAGACGCACTCGTACAAGACTTAAGAATTGAAAAGACCACCGCACAGATTTTAGCTTCTACAAGTGCAAATTGTATTTGATCAGCAATGACAACAACATTTATTCAACCATTCAACGCTTCTCTATACGCACTTGAACATGAATCCTGTGTTATGTGGCATCTAGTGATAAATATGTAAATTATACACTGTATGCAAGAGAGAAAACTTAGGGCCGGTTCACATGAGGCGAGATATCTCGGGGGATAGAGATATCTCGGTGTTGTGAGGATGAAACTGTCCCTGGTTCACATGAGAAAACTTGACCCCGAGATGTCTCGGTTAATGTTGTTAAGTAACCGCAGTCTTGTCTCGTTTTGATATAAACGCATGCGCACGACTCACGAAGTTGTCCCTAACCACCGAGATATCTCGGTGTGAACCGTTCACATGGACCGAGA
>JAOTRI020124265.1:0-11890 GCA_028564885.2 Zoanthus sanctaehelenae
TAACATCAATCATTTACTGGACCGTTTAATTTCAGCTTTTAGTATTGTCATGTGTGGAAAAAGTAACATCAATCATTCACTGGGCCATTTAGTTTCAGCTTTAGTATTGTCATATGTGGAAAAAGTAACATCAATCATTCACTGGGCCATTTAGTTTCAGCTTTAGTATTGTCATGTGTGGAAAAAGTAACATCAATCATTCACTGGGCCATTTAGTTTCAGCTTTAGTATTGTCATGTGTGGAAAAAGTAAAATCTGTCATTCACTGGGTCATTTAATTTAAGCTTCAAGTATTGTCATGTGTGGAAACAGTAACATCAATCATTCACTGGCTTATTTAATTTTCGCTTTTAGTATTGTTATGTGTGGAGAAAATGATATTAATCATTCGCTGAATCATAAGTAAGTTTTCCAGGGGGTTAAAGAGTGGAGAGTGATTAATGGCTCTAAAAAATGCTTCTACTTTTGTTTATTCAATATCAATTATTTATATAAAATAATATGAAAAAAGCATTCTTTTGTCTCTGTTGGTTCAAAAATTTCGAATGACTCTAAAGAACCTAAACAAGTATTAGTTTGAGATTCAAATTAACAATCTCTTATTTAATATTCTGGAATTAGCCGACGATTATATCAACTTCCATGAAATTCTTAAATACATAGAGCAGTTTCAGTTTCTCTAATATATTTTAATAAAGCAAGCAAACCAACAAACTAAAAGCAATCTACTGTAATATTAGTTAATTCGATACCTAAGTTATAGTATTCTTAATTTTTCATATTATTTTTTTGCCATCCTTTTCCTTTTTTTCTTTTTCCTTTTTGTTTTCATTTTCATATAAAATTATATGTAAATTTGGGATATATTTTTGTACAGTTATTAAGAATATAATTGGATTGCTCCTGCCTTGAATAGTGTTTTTGCTACCGGCAGGTAGCAATTATCTGTATTTAATTAATTTGTTTAAGAAATTAATAAAAATGTTGTTGTTGTTTTTATAAATTATTTACCTTCTTCTTATGTTACAAACTGCTTGCAAGGTTAGCCATATTACATCTACTTCGGAGTTTACTTGTATTTGTGGAACAGTACCGATATCTACAGTCTCAGACAATATGTTTTGGACACCCTCGCTGAAAAATATAAACCGCACCCCCGTCTAATATTGCGTTATTTAGCCTTTAAAGTTTCAGACTTGTTCAACAACATTGATGTGAGGGAAGGGGTAACACAGGTATACCTGGCCAAGGTTTTAGTCTGAGATTGTAGATCTTCGAATGCTTAATAACGTATATTAATAATTGAAATTCTGAAATTCTTGGTATAGAGTCCTGTTTTACCCATAGTTTAAGAGCGACATTTGTGGTACCAAGCGATTCGTTTACATTGTGTAGAATGCGTCCATAGAAAATTTCAGAAAGAATTAGTAAACTACTAAAAGACATTGTCATTTTGGGAAAGTTTGGTTCAGATTCAAATTTTGCACAGCAAATACTTTTGAACTATTTAATTGTACAAAGCGAATTACATCTGTGGAACAGCCGCAAATGTAATATGAAGCCAGATTTAACATATCAATATTTTTAGGTTTAGTCACATCAAAATAAGTCGTACGAAGAAGAAAAAAAAACCTTATTAACAAGAAGTGGGACTTGTTTTCAAACTTATCCTTAAAAAATCAAAAATAAAAAATTGAAAATTATCGAAGGGCTAGGTATTGTATGCATAGTAATTAATTTGAATTTTTTTAAAATGCATTTCTCCAACTGCAAACTAGTGTTGGGCTGATAATAATAAATGCTGTATGTATTATTATATTTTAAGGTTACTGAAACCTCAATAATCAAAAATTGTGGTACCCATTTTTTCATACGTTTGCATTTTCTGGGCCATGTTAAGTTCTTTATTTCCTGTTGCACATCACACACCAATGCACCAATCACAATGCACTTCTTGTGGCAAGTATATTTACTTAGTGGAACATAGTGCTTATTAATCCTGGAATTCTTGAAAAAGTCCTGGAATTTTGCCATTAAAATTTTTCTTCCAGGACCCTGGAAAAGTCCTGGAAAAACAACTGATTTTGTAAAACAGTTTTGGACAGTTTTGGAAAATAATCAAAACCTACCGAAGTAACTGATTATTGTATATTTTGTACTTTTTTGCAGCCACAGTTTGAGGATTTTTTGGGGGGCAGTTTTACATTTTTTTTGTAAGGAAGAGTTTGAGATTGGATCTAGGTCCTGGAAAAATGAATTTTCTGCTTTGGAGATTCCTGGAAATTTTTGTCATCATTCAGCAAGTACCATGGTTTTACAACAAACCAATTTTCATAATACTGTTTAATGGACCTCTTATTAAATGTATTGGGTAGACGTGGTTGTCGCAGTTGGGAAGATCTCTGCTTTCCAACCGCAAGGTCTTTGCGGAGACTCAAATATTTGTTCGACCTTCTTTTCTGCCTATGCCAACTCAGCTTTCCATCCTTCCGAAGTAGGTAATGAGCACCAGCGTTTACTGCGTGCTAACCTGCAGTGGATTAGTGTCTCGTCCATTGGAAAGACTCTCATCTGCTTAACTCTACAGAATCCAGAGATAAACACCGGCCCCATGGGCCACTAGGCTCGTAAAGAGTTGAGCTTAGTTTTATTAAAAGTATTATTGTTTTTAAATCCTGGAAATTCGTCTCCAGAAATAAAATCTCCTTGTCTCAGTTGTGTGTTTTGTGTGTGCTATCAGGGCATTTCAAGCTATAAATAATGTTGAATGCATTTCACTAATCTATGATTACTTCATGTCTATTTTCACTGGCCCTGCAGGTGGAGGAAATAGACGACAAATTAATTACCCAGTTTGCTTACAATGCAAGGGGCGATTTCTGTCCAATGCAAGGTGTCATTGGTGGTATTGCAGCTCAGGAAGTCATGAAGGTATTTTCATTAATATGCCTGCAAGTTGGCTTTACTTCACTTCATTATTATTGGAAGGACTTCAATTCTGACAGGGTACACGTGGTCATGAAAAGTCGTGGAATTGAAAATCCATTTTTCAGGCCTAAAAAAGTCATAGAATTTGTGTAATAATTGGCAAGGCTGTGTGGCCAGGCGATGCAGTTTCAGGCTAGACCCAATATATCGACCCTTGCTCACCATAGAGTCAGCAGTAGAGCATCCTACTGGAACACAGATGGTCGTGGGTTCAAATCTCATCTGGGGCTCGCATTAATATCATGTAGTTATTGTTTCACGTTATTTGGCTAGGTCATGCAAAACACATGGAGTTCTTGGAATAATGGTTTAATGAAAAAGTCATAGAATTATATTTTTTCTTGAGCTATAGTTTTTGGTGAATAAAGTTTTTATAATTAAGCACAAATACACCAAGAAAATATCATTGTAATATGCTTGATGCTTTATTTATGCATGAGGTAATGGTATCAAAGAATTAACTAGAATATGCATTGGATTTGCCGTAAATTAGCAGTTTTAAGTTGTTTGTTCTACGATCAGTCACTTTCAGTATTTTGTGGGTGTCATTCACATTTACCCCTTTCACTCCGAGTTACTTATCAATATTCAACTTCTCCCTACATAAAACAAACAAAATAAGACATTTCATTATGGGAAAATAAGAATTAATCATACAAAGAAAAATTCTCTCAATTTTTTTTCAATGAAAAGTGAGGGTTCCAGTTGGGAGAATTTAGCAATGCAACTGGGATAGAAAGGGCTAGTTTGGATTAAAATAAGAGTGAGCTGTTGTGTTATTGTGGTTTCTTTGACTTCTTTTGGTCATAGAAAATTGAATTGGTCATGAAAATGTCATGGAAAAGTCATTGAATTTCATTACTAATTTTCAATGTGTCTTATCAATGTGTAAAGAAGAGCGCAAGAGAGAGAAAATTATATGGATGGACCTGTATTTGGGCATAGCACACACACACACACACCTTATTCATAATTTTTTTCATTGTTATCATGTCACAAAAATGACTCATTTTTCTTTTCTTTGAGTGGATTTTTTAATTTCTCAATATTTCTGGGTCATACAAAATTACGTTTGGTCATGAAAAAGCATTGAATTCCATTCCTCATTCTCAGTCTGAACCCTGTCTGATGAAGTACAAATTTCGCAATACAATAACATGATACATGAAAGACAAGAAAAACTTGGAAAAATGCTGAGCCCCAGATGGGATTTCGACCCACACATTCAGTGTTCAAGTCGGTGCACTAATCGCTGAGCTACTGAAGACTCTGTGGTGAGCAAGATGTTTTGTTTTCAAATGCCAGTTGTGCGACATGCTATATTACAAGTCGTCGTCCTCTTCGTTCATACATGTGTATTTTGGTGCAGCAAATTTACTTCTTCTTGTACACTATCATTACGTTATAGTTTTAGTTTGTACAAGTTAACTTCTGTAAAGTGCTCTGTGGGAAACAACACTTTCCTCAAGTTACTTGTCAAGAACGACTCAAATTGGCCTTTTGCTAAACAGTTGAAACTACCATATGGGAAAGAGTGCTCTATACTTGTTGAAATGGAACTTCAATAATAACGAAACGATGGTCCTTGTTACTCCATCGTTATGACATTGTTTCGTGTAGTTTGAGCTACACACAATAATTAAATATTTATATCCTTCAATTGATAAATTATTATCGGTCAGTGAGTCAGAAAGAAAAAGCAACTCTTGTAAGTTAAACCTTTAATTATAAATTCTTAGTCATTCATAATTTTATTGTTTATAAACAGGCATGCAGTGGGAAATTTAGTCCTATTCGTCAGTTTTTGTACTTTGACTGTCTAGAATGCTATCCAGAAGAAGGTGATATTTCTGAAGAATCTTGCCAAATGGTAAGGACTCGAGCAATTCATTTAGTAGCACTTGGGACTAGATTTTGCTTTTTGTTTGGTTTGAAAACTTTTCTCTTTCTCCTTTTTTCTCTTTCTATTTTTTCTTCTTTCCTCCTTTGTTCTCTTCCTCTTTTTTCTACCTTTTTTCTTCTTTCCTTTTTTTTCTCCTTTCCTTTTTTTTCTCCTTTCCTTTTTTTTTCTCCTTCTCTTTCTTCTTCTTTTTTTCTTCTTTCTTCTTTTTTCTTGTTTCTTCTTTTTTTCTTCATTCTTCTTTTTTTCTTCATTCTTCTTTTTTTCTTCATTCTTCTTTTTTTCTTCTTTCTTTTTCTTTCTTCTTTCCTCTGTTTTCTCTTTCTTTGTTTTCTCTTCTTCTTTTTTCCATGTCATTCTTTCAAACTTTGCATGGTACTTCTTATCATTATAGAGTTACAGAATTATCTTGGGTTCAAGAGCAATCTTTTTGCTGTCATGATTATAATATTAATAATTTTACGTGCGTTTTGATTTGTACAAAGGAACTTATACCCATAGCCATTTTTGCTTGCGCAATATATAAGACTGTTATTAGATTTTGAAGTGGAAGTCAAAATGATAGCAAGCGCAGGTGCTAAAAATATAAATGGTTTACGTTGACTTGTATTGTTTTTTTCTAAATAGAATGCTTTTTTCTCCCATTATTTTAGTGAGTACTAAAACAACTATCTCCCCTCGGGGCTGGTGGTTAGCGCTTTGCGCTTTGCTTTGCTCTCGTCTCTTTAAAAATATTGAGATTTCTTTTTTAATGCGTGGGATTCCTTGAAAAGGAGGCCTTTCTTGTAAGAACTTAAAAAATCTTTAAATTTTTGGAATTTTTTTTTTAAGACTTGATTCTTCAAGAAATAAGACTTAATATTTTTGGAAAATTTTTTGATCTTTTTAGATTTTTTGTCAATACTGCTTTAGGCATTTCTTATAAGCAGTATATTTCTTTTTTCGGTGAGTATTTTCTTTTCTTACTAATTCTTAAAAGCCTTTAATCAATTTTTTTTTTTGCTGCAGACGGGAACAAGATATGATGGACAAATTGCTGTTCTAGGCAATGAATTTCAAAAGAAGCTCTTTTCTCAAAAATATTTTCTTGTAAGTATTTTTTTAGGTATGAGCTATTGTTACAACTTGTCATTTTGATGACATCATAACCCACTGATCTTTGCCGCAACCATACTGTCGTATTACATATTTCAATTTGTATTTGAATTTTTAAAAAATTGGGTTGGCTTAAATTTGTCTTCCGAGTACGAGGAGACCAGTTCTATCCCCCGCTCTGCCGAGATTTGAACTGTTGTGCGATCTTCTTTTCCACTTACGCTTACTCAGCTTTACATTCTTCCATTTTTTGGGATGAATTAGTGTTCCATCCAGGGGGAGTCAGAGTTTCATTTGCTTTATAACACTAGAGAAACCTTATCGCCTAAACCGAATGAGCTTTTCATCCTTCCGGGGTAGGTAAATGGGTACCAGTGTCTGCTAGGGGGAGTTAGACTCTAATTTGCTTAGCACCAGAAAAACTTCATCCACTAACTCAGCTTTTCATCACTAAGGAAACTGGAGATAAGCCCCGGGTCCATGGGCCACTAGGCTCGTGAAAGGAGTTGTTTTTCTTTTTGCTTGCATTCGTCTTTATTTGTCTATAATCTATTAAGTTACATCAGTAAAAAACAAAGCATATAATAATCCACTGAGTTACAACAGTAAAAGAAAACAAAATATAATAACCCATTAAGTTACTTCAGTAAAGAACACAGAATAGAATTAACTGAAAAGAAAAAAGAAAAAAAAGAATGAAGTCAAAATGCGTCTCTAGTTTTGGCAGCTTTGGAAATCCCGCTTGTATTCTTATTTTGTATTTATTCTGGAAGAATTTTAACGCTGTATTACATCTACATAGTTAAAAGTAATATTTTGTCATCATTATAGTGTAGTTGGCACTCGTGAAAGGATTTAGCTTCTTTTTTTTGTAAAACCTTTTGATAGAGAATGTTGTTGTCGCCTTAGCTATCTCAGCATTTCATCCTTCCGGGGTTGGTAAATGGGTACTATTGTCTGCTGGGGTCTAACTTGTGATAGATTAGAGCCCTATTCAGGTAGAATCAAAAACTCTCACGCCTGCTTAACACTGCATCAACAAAAATTAAGCTCCAGCCCCATGAGCTAGATCTAAAAGTTATTTTTTCATAAAAGAAATCATGTATTTATTATAGTGTTTTTCTAAATAGGTAGGTGCTGGTGCCATTGGCTGTGAGCATTTAAAGAACTTTGCTATGATGGGTCTAGGGTGTGGCGAGGGAGGCAATGTCATTGTCACTGATATGGACACAATTGAGAAATCTAACCTCAACAGACAGTTTCTCTTTCGACCCGAAGATGTTCAGGTATGAATTTCTTAAAGTGTATATATCATCCAAATCAAAACCTTGCTGATTTTGTGTTTTTGATGTTGGGAAAGTCGATGGTATAGTTATTTTTTCCAATCGAAGCACATATCTTCTCTGTTTTTGGCATTAAATGTTCCGAAATACACTCTGTTTGGAAGAGCGACCGAGGCCTGCTGGCAAGGTAGGTCCTGGGACAGAGTGACGTCATTGTCGGAGCTAAGCACATTGCTTTCTGTTCTCGCTGTGTAACTAGTTTGCTTTCAGGAAAAATTCAGAAATTTCACTTGTTTTGGGCTGTTTTTTCTTTCTTTTGTTTTCTTCATAACATGGCAGATCATTTTAAAATTGAATCTGAAACTGAAGAGCCTTTATCTCATGACTCTTCATTAGAAGAGTCTGATTTTACGGAAATAGAGGAGGACGCTGAAATCCGCCATGACGCTAAGAGCGAAACACAGAACAGTGCCGAGGTTGGCCCATATGCGGAAGAACCGCTAGCAAGTCCGGAATGGATTCAAAATTATACCGCAGAGAGAAAAGATATGGAGGAAGAAGAAGAACAGCTGGAGAAGCGAAAAAGTGGAGTAATTCCGATTAGTAACTGGTAGGTGCGAATTCACTTTTGACGCTAGACGCCATATTGGATATTGCTATCCAAGCAGATTTTAAAATAATTACATATATAAATCTTTTGTTTTTTAAGGTGCAAATGTGGGAAATGCCAGACTTTAAAGTTAAAGAACTATGCCGAGTGCTTTTGTTGTACGGAAATAGAGGAGTGTATGGAAGAGCTAAAGAAAGCCGTTGAGGAAGAAGAAGGAAACATCGATTCGGCGCCGTCTTGTGTTACTGAGCATCCAGGCTTCAGGCCTGTATGCTTGGAAAAATGGTCTTTAAGATATGCGGCTGGAAAATTTAGCACTAGACAGCGTAAACGCTATACACAAAGAGAATCAGAGAACAGGTAAAATGAAGTTTATATTTCATTGCGATGTTTTATTTACATTTAATCATACAAGCGATCGAATGTGGCAGTCGATTATGTTTGTTTATCAATATTTTTCCGAGTTGTTTAAATCTTTCAAAACCTCTTTATACTCTGTTTTCTTTGTTTATTATCTAAAAACTTTAATCCCCTTGTTTACAACGAGCGGTTCATCAAGGCTATTTATTTTTAAATTCTTAACGGAAATATAGGTCCAAGGATTTGTGCAGGGAAGATTCTTTTAAATTAACAAACTTGAAAAATATTTATTGTTTAAAGTTTTACGTTTATGTAGTTAGAAAAAATAAGTGATAGAGAATGCTCAAAACTAGCTTTTTGTTCGTAAAAATAAGTGACAAGAAGCCATTTTCTTAGCCTAGTTTTCATTTTCTTTCACTAGCACTGTGCAACTGCAAGCAGTGGAATTGTTCAAAAAGTTATTGATCCTATTAAACCTTGTGTTGCAATATACCATTTTCTATTTATAAAAATTTAGCTTGGGACCAAGGCTTGGGGGAATAAAACAGAAGAAATAAATTATTCATTCACAAATGCCTACAGTGATATCTTTTGTTGGGGCCAAAATGAATTTAAATATATCGAAATTAGTTTATTGACATATATTTTATGATTACTTTCAGATATCTTCGAAGCATAGCATATAGACAATTCACTAGAATGGTTTATGGACCGATCGGTCGAAGAAGGATACCACTACCAGCTTGTGCATATCATGCTATTAGAACTACATTTGATAGTGGAGATAATTCAGATGATGAATCTACTGGATTTGTTGGACTGGATAACTAATAATTAATTTATATTTCTAATATACTTAGTTTAGCTAGTTAATTTTTATTCTAATTGGCTAACATTTTTGATAGACATTTAGTTATTTGTTCTTCGGACAGTCTTTATTGTTTTTGTGCCCTTTCATTGGTTTCTTGCATGAGCTGCAAGTTCGAGGCTTTCTTTTTAGTTTCCTTCGGACCTCTTCAGCGAGTACATCTTCAACTGTATATGAAAAGGAAAAATATAATATTACAAACTTATATCTTAGTACCTTATTATGTTTATATGTATGTATGTATGTGTAATTGTATATATATATATTTAGATAATAATATAAGTTTGTTCAAGTTTAACATGTTAAAGTGCTCGATAAAATTAAGTACATGGTAATATATATGTATATATTTAACAGTTATTATTTTCAATATAAATCACAAACATGACTATAGTTTGGCATTGTGATCTTAATTAGCATTTTTACCAATTTAGTCACATTTCCAAACACCTTAAATTTTTTCAAAAATTTTCTGCTCTACATTGTATTTTCAACTTTCTTCTCAGTGTTTGGAAATGTGATTAAACTTCGTCTCGTGTAAATATATTACTTGTAAAATCAACCTACATGAAGTTGTTGGTGGGACATCTTTGAGTGTCATAGCTAGTCGATTTTCCCTTTTGCTGATAGCTTCTGCTCTGTCTTGTTTTGTCATCATTGTATTCATAGGAGCAGGTTTCATTGCCAGTAGATTTTTTAGCTCTCCTACAAGTTGCTCAGATTTGTTGGCATCCAGATATCTGTTGTAAATTTCATCTACATAGCCTGAAATTATAAAACATACCACCTGTTTAGAAACCATGTTTGAGTTGCAGGTTTTCTTAACCCAGTTGAAACTAGATTGTTATTTATTTATTAAAAAAACACAACTGTTCAAAATTCATTTACCAAAGTTTGGCTCTACTCTGACATCCCTTACAGTGGCTTCACCATTTTTAAACTTGGGATACATTATCCGCAACTGTTTTTTTCCATCTTGCAAGGTTTTCACTTCCCTCTGCAAATTATTGTTGAAGTGTACAGCTGCTAAGATGTGCCTGCATAGGTAAAAAGATTACTATTAATTTATGCATATTTATACAGCTAGTACAGTTAATGTTCAGTGCAAATGACAATGTTATTACCTACCTGCAAAACATACCCAGGTAGGAATATGCAACCATTTTAGGTGAGAACTGGTTGATTACAGAATGAAATCCCTCAAGGCAGCTGGTTTGGGCCATGGGAGATGCCTGCTTTATTCCCTTTTCAAGTGTTGGATTTTTCAGGGCTGCACAAAGTTTTGTATAAACTGTTGTATCTAGCAAAAAAAATTAATGCTCCTTTTTTTCATTTATTAATTTGTTTTTAAAATCAAAGTTTTATTTTCAAAAGAAAATGATGTCAGATAATGTTCATAAACCAGATATACCATACCCTCTGAAAGCCATTTTCTGTGGTTGTTGCCAAGTTCCCCATGAGCACATTTATTGAACAGTGGATCCTGATGAGTATGTTTATTCACAATGTGACCAAGAAAAGAAATAAACTTTGCCCAAATTATTCGACCATTTCCACCTAAAGTTGAAGTTGCACTCCACATGAAATGATTTTCAATTGGCCGAATCCAGTCCTTGAGCTCCTCACAGTGTTTCACCTTAGCAATAGCACTAAGAACTTTCCTTATTTCTGAATAAAATAGGGTAATAATATGTACAAATAGTTATTAATATTTTATATGCTTGTATATTTAAATGCATGTGTTAATATGTTTTTAAATAAAGAATTGTACTGTTTTGTCATAAATTTACTATTTGCTTTTTGCTTAGGAATGGTAGAAATTACTATTCACGAGTATTGCTCCTGACAACAAAACTAAAAAATATCTCAAGGTCATACTTTTTTTCAAGTGCCACAAATCAAAGTAGTGTGTGATATGTGCGTAGACAGTTCTCATTTCCTTGGCTATGGAAAGGTGGCGATCAGATATGAAAGTTGATATCTTTAGGCCGGCAACCACAACAAGGAAATTCATGCAGCTTAAAAATGCCTTATGCTCCATTTGGGAACTCCCCCCAGCTTCATTTCTCTGTAGATTTTAGAGCAGGAGAAATTATAAAAAAATAAGTATTTTTAAACAAATAAAGCCATCAAAGACAATTGGGATAAAAATACACAAAATGCTGTCCTTCACCTGTATAAGTGCAAAATGTATAATGAGTGGCATTGTGCAGCAGTAAATAGTGTATGCACAGTATTTGGCACTATGCCCCATGCTGTCATGGCGGCCATCACCAGCAATGACTATAGGTTCCTTCTGCTCCTTCAGCTGGGCCAGTGTTTTGGACTGATATTCTTTCCAATACAAGGAAATGGTTGGAAACAATTTTTCCTTAAGAATAAAAATTTTAGCGTTGTAAGTTGTATTATAAAAAAATTTGTAGTGTTTTAATTTATATTCTAAATAGTTTACAGATCTAATTAGCAGCTTCCTCGTCATGATTACTTTCAAGTTGTCCTTAAAATTATTTCAACTATTGCTTGTGTTTCTTGTTTCGCCATTTTAGTATTTTTAAGATTATATTTTTAAAAAATTTCTAAGTGATAATTCTTTTTCTAGGTAGTTTTTGAGAGCAATCTATTTAAAGTAATACACTTAAATTTAATTATATTTTCTTGTAAAGAACCTATTCCCAGTTAGTAAGTAGTCATTTATTTATTTACTTATATTTAAATTAATGCTTACACGCTGGTGCTTAAAAAACGTTGAGAGAGAAATACAGGCAAGCCCCATATGTGAGAATATT
>JAOTRI020124276.1:0-11890 GCA_028564885.2 Zoanthus sanctaehelenae
TTGGTTCGAAAGCCTTTTGGAGTTTTGATCAAAAAACTTTTTAGCAAAGCTAAACACAATGACTTCTGGGTAATTTTTCCAAACGCGACGTGACAGAAAGATAGATAGATAGATAGATATATTGACGAAAAGGTAATCTTAGACTCGGGCCCCCTACGGGGGTAGCCCTAGTAAAACGGTTCTTATAAGAAAAAAAGAGTGTACGTGCGTTGCATGCATGAGCTCTATAAATAGAGCCTCGGATACTTGCCCTAATATCAGCAGCAGCAGCTAAATATTTCTCCTGGTTAATAGATGAATGAGGTGAATGCTAAGCAATTGCCATGTTGTTTCGATTGCTACTGCTCTGCCAGTGGCTCCTAGGAGATTGCTCTAATAAGGTTCAACTTGTACCACGGGTTGTTTAATCGCAAGATATACCCACAGTAAGCATGGGCTTGACAGTTTCATCTCATGTTGGCCGAATATCTGAGACTGCTAGAACTGTTGAACTAATAATCTCAACCCTAGAATGATGACAACAGGACCTTTAGCAACAAGGACAAACTCATGCCCGCCTTGGATGTACGAGACGACGAATTTGTCTTGTAGCTCGTTCGCGCTGAGATAAATAAAAAGCAATGGCTAGAATTTTTCGCCGTCTTCTTTGCATCCACAATCGTCTCCGAAGGCGAATCTGGCCTCGCAATCTATTACTAGCCCAAAAAATGAAAGAAAGATAAATGAATAGTAAAACCAGGATCACTGCTTCATTTTCAGTCTCCATATTTTTCGAAAGCGGCAATACGGTGGAATTGTGCAATTTGAATTCTCTGACTGTTGACAAGTACACATGTGATACTTACGTGTTGCTAACAAATAACCCTGTGTTATTGAAATTTCAGTCCTAATGACGGGTCATCGTGAACGTAATTAACCATTGTTAAAAAAACTGCCGTGTGAACACGCTCCGTAATTAACCATGGTTAAAAGACTGCCTCGCGAGCATGGTTTAGGTGTTGCCACGGTAACGACTTTAACCATGGTCAAAGGATTAACAAGCTTCCAGAACAAATCTTGTCCAAACGTGTTAAACAATTTAACCAAGGTCCAAAAGCCCGTGTGAACGTGCCCTCAATCAACGAAAATCACTGGCCACCATTTTAAACCCTGCCTTATTTCTTTGATATGCCTTTATGCACAGAGTTGCTAAGTGTGGAAAAATATTAATTGTAGCATCATTTAATTCCTATCAAGTTCTATTTCTTTCTTATTGCATTTCTGATTTCCTACTAGCTACAGCTATAAATTCTTAATTACGACCAATATACACAAAGATAAAAATAACACCAAGATTGTAAAGTGCTCTCATGAGTCATTAAATGACCCCCAAACTTTGTTTTTAATTTTTTTAGAATTTAAACCTTAAAAAAGTCTTACATTTAATAGAACCTTTGCAAATTATGCATCTGTTTAGGTAGATTAGATTTAAAACTTATTTTTTTGAGGTTTTAATGTGAATAAAAGTGAGTTTTCTTGTGCCCATATCTTGAATTTGTTTCTTTTTAATATGGAATCAATTTTTGATTTTTGTAGATATGCCTTTTAAAAAAGGTAAGTATTTTTTTTGAGTAGCCCATATCAGATGAACTTTTTTAGGTGTAATATATGTACCTTTATCTAGCCCTGCCCACCCCATTCTCCTTATAAAATATGTGAGTAGCACCCCTGAGCATTAATTGCTCAAATTGGCTAGCAATTGGAAAACTCATTCAGCAACTTAAAGAAATGGATTTGAACATAAAATTTATCGAAAAGTTATCTATTACATCATAAACTTTTGAAAGTACATCTTATAACACTATCTTATTAGTTTTATATTATACTCAGTTTTTCTTAGAACGAAAGTGTAAAGTTGTCTTATTAACTATTTACACTTGTGAACTGAAAATGCAACTTACCAATTAAAGCAATTTTAGCTGCTTGAAGAAAAGGCTCTGAAAGGTTTCAGTTAAAGTGTTGGACCATTGTAGATTGTTAGATAACATTTTGAACTTTGGAGATATTTATTTGCTTGAAATTTAGAGAAGCAACTTTTTGCCAAGTGATTTAAGACACATTCAATAAATTTACAAATGTCTTGAAAGTGTCTATTTTACAAAAATTTTTGACTATATTCCCCAATATTTGTACATGGATTAAATAAATTGTATAACCATAAAATATTTCCAAAAAAAGAAAAATGTTTACATAAAATTTGGGATTGAAATGTTTTGCTTTTTGTTTACCCTTCTTCAGCTTTTGGGAGGATGCTCTTGTAGTACATCAATGGACAAGGACTGCACAGCAGACTTTTTATTTGGGAGGGAGGGCTAAGGACCCCAGAAAGTGGGAGCATGTAGGGGTTCAGGGGGAAATTTCGAAAATTTGAAATGGCGGCAAAATTATTGGAGGGGGGGCTATAGCCCCCTGCTCCGCCGCCCCTGATCGATACTGATAACAAAAATGATAGAAGATTATAGTTAGTAATTTCCAAGGTAACCAGTAGCCCCATATTCTCTTGAACTTAAAAACTATTTTTAACAAAAAAATAACTGGCTTGCACATGTTTTCTTGTTAAACTGCATTCCCGCACGCAAATAGGCCAGCTGTTCCACATTTTTTTGCATTGTTTGGTTTTGTGGTCCTTCTTCTAGTTCGCCTTTTCTATTTGATTTAGCTAATTAATTTATTTGATTAAAACTGAAAACATAATTGATAAAATTCTTATGCTTTTGCTAAGTTACACTCAGTATTAAAGTAATAAATTTTTTGAGGTAAGCAGCGGAACTAATCTTGACGGAGTTGAGCTGCCTGTGTTACAAGCCATCTTTCATCTTGGTTTTCATTCAACGATGGATTTGCAGTTTAAAGGTCCGGATACACGGTGCAACATTGCGAGCAATATTGCGTGCAACGTTCGTCACTCGACGCGGGTACACGGTCGCAACATTTAGTGCAGCAAATAGAAAGAAGTGAATTAAAATATCCAGAACAAAACGTTTGGATACCGATCCACAGTGAAAGCTTATGAAAAAAGATTAATTACCTCTATAACAGTCAATTAAAGAACTTTCTTCTTCGGCAGACCAAACCATCTTTTTCGTGAATGTACCGCGGGCGAAAGTTATGTCAGCGTTTGCATTTAATGTGAGATTTGATTGGCTGAACGCTGATATTTGCGTCACGCAATTGCACGAAATGCTGCAGATGGTGGTTACCCGAAGAAATTTGTTGCGCGCAATGTTGCAGAAGTAGGATGAGATTCTACTGCTGCAATGTTGCGCGCAGGGGTGGATACTCGACGCAATTCAGCCATTGCGCGCAATGTTGTACCGTGTATCCGGGCCTTAAGAGCATTCAGTATATGACCAGCGGTACACAAAAACAAGCATTCCATCACGTACGTCTTAGATATGCATGTTCATTGTTTATATGCCTTTAATCGATGTTAAACTTAAGTAAATACACTTTGTCAATTTTGCAATATTATTTTTTGTTTATTGTCCTCACGTCGACCTTACGTCTATATGTTTTTGATTGTGTGAGTTTTAGTTTGTTTCCATGCCTACCTAAGGCAGGGTTCACACGGTCATGAAAGTCATGAAAAGTCATGGATTTGAGAATGCATTTTTAGGCCTGGAAAAGTCATGGAATTTGTGAAAAATGGCAAAGGTCATGAAAAAGTCATGAAATTTTATTTTTCCCCCGAGCTGTGGTTTATGGCAAATATCTCTTTAAAAAACGTTGTTGTTTTTGTTAAAGTTATAACTTTTTTGCTTATATCAAGACCTTTTGGAAATATTAATATAATTGAGCGCAACTGCGCTGAGATGAAATGATGAAGTTGCATTAATTACATTAATAAATTTAATGTTTTGCTCTAAATTAAGAATGTTAGACTTGTCTTTCAGTGTACAGAAGATGTAATTGGCATTTAAAGTTGAGAGATAAAGTGCGAGGAGCCCGTTTTTTTGGAGTAGATTCTTTGATTTCTTGAAATTTTTGAGTCATGGAAAATGGCATTTGGTCATGGAAAAGTCATGGAATTTCACTTCTCGTTCTCAGTGTGAACCCAGAAAGATTGTTACAAAACAGGACTAGTGTCTAACTAGAAAACCTACAGTTTATTTAGACACTAGACATTTCCTCCATTGTCATCTGAATTTAGGTTTTTATCTAAATTACTTTGTACAGATACGTGACCTAAATATACTTATTCTCTGTTTAATTATCCTATAAAATCTGGAAATATGAAAAAATTTATTGTATATTGTGTTGTATTGTATTGAGCAACGTCCAACATTCCACTTGCTTACTGCAACAACTAGTTTATGAAATAGTTCATGTTGTTTTTTTTATTTAATCATGAATCTATCTTGTATTCAGATGAAAAGAAATTAGCCCTTGATATGGAAGTCAGTTAATCGTGTTAAACTGCAAACAGGTTTCATTTTGTAAGTGCACGTGTGACAAAAGCTCAGTCCATGAAAACACAGACCTCAGACCACGAAAACTTAGAATTCGAAAATTCAGACCCCCTTTAAAACATTATATGCCAAATACCAGAACAGAATCCGCGCTGTGTTAATAGCAAAATAAACCACCCGGCTTTTTGTTTCGTGCTCTTAACAAAAACAAAACTCGTAACCAAACTGCTCAGTCGTCGTCTCACTTAAAGAGACGCCGTCAACTCTGATCCTTTGTTGTGGTAAAAATAATTGTTCTTCATTGGAAATCGCTACAAAGCTTAATGTTGATCAGATACATCTGAAGATATGAAACCATGGCATTAGGAGTTTGTTTCCCCTTAACCTTGAGTTTGAAAATGGTACCTTCCGGTCTCACCCCATGACTAGTTCGCCCCTTGAGTTTGCCCCCACATCAATTACACATGATCGATTTTGCCCCCAATCAGATCGTGCTCGCCCGATCCAGATTGTGTTGGCCCCCAGCCAAATTGATAATAGTAGCGGTTAAAAATTCTCAAACGTAATTTGTTTAATGAAACGAAATTTGACCAAATATTGGCATATTGGCATGTTCACGTCAAGCATGTGTTGTAATAGGCAGCCGCTGACTTGACTTATAGAAACCAACATTCAGATTTGCGAAAGAAGCCAACTGATAGTTTGAACAAGATACCTTTTCAAGCCTACTTATCGAGCTACATAGACTGAAGTACTTCTTTGAAAAAAAATTGATAAAAGAGCTTTAAGCGGCATTTTAAAATAAAGTTAACAACCAAATGATAAAAATTAGTATTTATTATTTATACCAAGCATACCAGAAATTTTTTAACTTAGTTTTGTGTGGTATCATACGGGACATGGCGTTAGGATTTGTGTGAATAAACATGGCGGACAGTCAAAGTAATTTTTGTGTGACTTCGACCTAGAGTAGGTTCTACAGGTCACAACACTGGCGACGAGTTCGAAAGACTACTAAAATATTTTCGTAAAGCACTCTACTCGACATTCCGGACGTTGGATTGGAAATTTTCTATTCGCCGTCGAACACCAAGTGTTTTGAAAACAACTACTAATTTCGTTAAATTCCCAAATTTTTCCGCCAAACTACATCGAAAATTGCCGAGGAAGGAGCAGCAGCGCAACCACCAGCAATTCATGTCGTTAATAAAACGAGAAATTTACAGTCAACTTCGTTTCTCATCGCCAAAGATTACAATATTATCGGACTCAAGTGGGAAGATTAACCCGACGGCATTGAAAGAGAATTCCACTACTTTGAAGTAACCGACCCGACTGATAAAAAAGATACTCTAATGATATATGGAGGTAAAGAAATCGGAAGATTAGAGAAGAGTCAACCTGACCAAACGGAGAGAAACGCCTACGAGAAGTTGAAAACAAAGTTGAATAATCATTTTATCCCAAAGCAAAATAAGCATCACGCCCGATACCAGCTTCTCAAGGAATAACCAGCCACTGGAGCATCGATAACTGCAAACACAGCACGTCTAAGAGAGAAAGGCAAGAAATGTGAATTTGGTGAAAGGAATGATAAAAGAATCCTTGAGTACATAATCCAAACCATTGACAACAAAGGTGATTATACAGAAAACAATCAATAAGAAATGGAGCATAACTCAATTTCTGCAGGAAGTAAGCCAGATCGAAGATGTTAACCGACAAGTTAAAGAGATCATCAAGATGAAAGCAGAAATATATTAACATGCAAGCCAACTAGCAGCAGAATGAGAGGTAGGAAGCAAATAAAACATCGTCAATCACAGGAACATCGAACACAACAAAAGTGCAACAAGTGTGGATACTCCAGCATTCAGAAAAAAATGCAACAAGTGTAATAAATGGAACCACTTCGCATCAGTATATGTCAGTCATCCAAAAACCAGTAGTTCAAAACTACAACAAATATCAGCTTACTAAAGGAAAACTCAGAGGTAAATCTAATTGATGAACACCAATTTAAAGCACTTGCAAATCGAAGTAAAAGCAAACTGACTTTGTGACCAAGCAAAGCAAAGCTCAAAACACTACAACATAAGCTCGATGCGAAGGGAGAGTTTCAAGCCATCATCAGGAATGTTACATGTCGAAAACACGCAAGTTTTATTGTGGTACATGGACATATAAACTCCCCACCTCTGATAAGCAAGCAGTCTAATAGAGCTTTTTATAATGAAGATTCAAGAAGATGGAGGACTAACCCAACCAAACACTATGAGGATAAACGACGAAACCAAACATGTCAAGGCAGCAAAACAAAGCACAAAAATGCAAGAAATGCAACACATCATTGAAAACTGCGACCACATATTCCATGGTATTGGGAAAATTCATGACAAGAAGAATGACCAAGAGATACATGGCAAGTTCAATATGCGATCCGATGCAGCTCCCGTAGCCCAGAAACCACGACAAGTAGTACTGTACTATCTACAAGAACCATTCAAGCAATGGATTGACCAGGGTGTATAAGAGGATTTATTCGAGAAAGTACCCGACAACGAAACGATTACATGGTGCTCCCCTGTAACCGTGCAATCAAAACCAAGCTTCATTAACACGAATGAGGAACAACTGAAACCCCACATTATATATGAGCTAGCGTAGACCTACGAGTACCTAACATGTATATGGAACGTAGAAGAATAACTCAACCACAAATAATAGAAGACTGCATGTACACAAGTTTCACGACTGTACCATATGGTCCAAACCAGACCCTTGATAAAGATATCACCAGCTAGTACTTAACCCAGAATCAAGACCCATAGCCACTTTTAGTACGCCATGGGTAACTTTAGACCCAAGAGATTAGTATTTGGAGCGAAAGCATTCCAAGACCTATTTGATGATGCTATGCAGAAGATCTTTGGCGACATCCCACGTTGTTTGAACCAAAGATATGACATTGTTATTGGAGCAAGAGATTGGACAGAGCATAACCAGACACTATAACAAGTACTGCAGCAAACTAGCGACTACATCATTCCCCTCAACCAAGAGAAATGTGAATTTGGAAGAAGTGAGATCCAATTCTACGATACAAGCTCAATCCACAAGTCCAACAACCAAATGAGGAGAAAGTAAAAGCTCTGAAAAAATGTTCCCGACCAGAATCAAAGACAAAAGTTAAAAGCTTCCTCGGGATGAAGGGATACCTATCTAAGTTTATTCCTCGATATGCATTGTTGACAAAACCACTAAGAAAGTTGAAACTCAAAGAAACACAGTTTCACTGGAACGAACCAGAAGAAACAGTATTCCAGCAACTTAAAGACAGCATATCCAGTCAGGATGTGATTGCCCTCTTCAACCCAAAACTACCAAACATGGTCAGAACTGAGGCCAGTTATAACGAAGGACTGTCAACAGGACTATTTCAGAGGACTGAGAGGCTATGGCAACCAGTACACGTCATAATAAAAACCCTAACAAACACAGAGAAGAAATACAGTCAGACAGAGAAGGATGCATTGTGCGTCAAATGAGCGAAAGAGACATTTACCATCTACCTACTTGGAGTGCCACGATTCACCATCCTCACAGCACACAATCCCTTACTAACGCTCTTCAACAAAACTGCAGCTAACATACCATTCCGCATTGAGAAATGGGTAAAGGCCATGTAGGAAGTTGATTTTGAAATGAAGTATGAGCCTGATAAAGACCAATAAGACCTTCTTGACTTTCTTTCACGACATCCTTTGCGAGCCATTGATGACGAAGACACAGAACTCACTGTCAAAGCTATCATCAACGAACGACCAGCAGTACTCCATAGCAAAATCAAGGATGAAGCAAGAAAAGATGAGGCACTACTAAAACTAAGAATAGTCATCATGAAAGGATACTGGAAAATCACAGACGAGACCCAGACATTGCGCCCTTCTATTCCATCAGGAATTAGTTATTCATTGCAGAAGACCTTATATTCAGATTAAACAGGATTGTTCTACCAGCAAAACTACAACAGAAAGTTATTGACATTGGATACAATTCTGGACACTGAACTTTATGGTAAATCATACTGTAGGACAATGTTGTGAATGTAAACTGACCAGCACAATAGTAAGAAATAAATAATCCAAACCATCAGTTATCCTATGAAAACCATGGGAAACAGTATCTGTAGACTTCCGTGGACCTTACCCGGATGGTCACTATAATCTTGTTGTTATCGACAAAAGAACAAGATACCAAGAAGTTGAACCAATCAGCTCTACCGGATGTAAAACAAAGAGAAACTCAAAAAGATATTTGTTCATCATGGAGTTCCAGAGAGATTGGAATCTGACAATGGACCACCATTCAACTCAAAAGAATTTGCAACATTTGCTGAACAAGAAGGAGTCACACACTACCGAGTGACACCATTACACACAAGAGCCAGTGGAGAAATTGAACGGTTTATCCAACTTCTAAACAAAACAGAGCAGATAGCCCATCTCAAAAACAAGGACAAATATGAGAGAATCATGGCAGTACAGGAAATGTTAATTGCTTACTGTGACACAGCACGCCCAGCCACTGGTGTATTACCCTATCAAGTTATGTACAACAGACCAATACGTACAAAGCTAAACTACACACCACCAGTTAAAGAAAAGTCAATCAGAAATTAGCTAATCAACCAACGAGATGAACAGTGCAAGGAAAAGACGATGAACAACAGCACAGCTAAAACCCATTGTTTCATTCAAGGTAACTATGCACTCTTAAAGCAGAGAAAAGAAAACAAATGGTCAACACCGTGTGAACCATCAACATCCTGCATGTGCAGAGTGACAAGTACCATGCAGAAGAGACTTAAGCAGACCAAGTACCAGATACAGATGGAGAGAGGATTTGCTAAAGGACTCAATTACAGATGACAGCCCCTCAAAACCCAAGCAACCAACTACACTAACCAACACAGATAGCAACACTACAGAAGATGAACAACGAACCACACCAGCCAACACAAACAACAGACCACAACAAATTGATCAACCAAGTCGCTCCCAACCAAGACCACAAAGGCATAGGCGAAGACCAGCTTATCTCAAGGACTATACCCCCAAATAGCAGTGGGAGATGGACATTAATAAACACACATTAATAGACATTGATATTTGTTATTGTTACATTTATTGAGTCCAAAAGCATATACAGTATTTACATATGGACATTTAACCAACTAATACAATGTTTTTTGTTTTGTTTTCTAATCTACTAATCTGCAAGAAAAGGAGATGTAACATCACACTAATTTATGTGAACTAAGATGTAGTTATACTATACCCAGTTCCCCATATACAGGACATTGCGTTAGGGTTTGTGTGAATAAACATGGCGGACAGTCAAAGAAGCTTTTGTGTGACTTTGTCTTAAAGTAGGTTCTACAGGTCGCAACATTTTGCATTCTGGAATATATCCTGACTAATGGTGCATTTGATGGTCGATTACTCCCTCTTTTATATCTGGTGATTTATCTGCCTAAGAAAGTTTTTCACTTCGATCATAAATCAACAATTAAATTATCAAATGTCGACAAACAGCAGTTCTTGCATAACTCAAAAATTGGATTTCTTCCTCATCACATGCAGAACCTCTGCAGCAGTGGGAAAGTTTACGGCTGTTTTATTGATCCAAAAAATGCATTCGATTCAATCTGGCACAAAGGTTTATTATATCATCAAAATAATATTAATGGCCTCTACTCCAAATCTAACTGTTTTATTAAACTAGGCTCTGATAAGACAAAAACGTTTCAGTGTTCAAGAGCAGTCAGACAGGGCTGCATTTTGAGTTCCTTGCTACACTCTCTTTTACAAACATTCTTAAATATTTTTGGTATATCAGCCTCAAATGTTCTTAAGCATGTTCTGAGAATATCTTTACTGACTTTAGACAATATAAATAATACATATATCGTATGTGGTACTTTTCTGTATACACTCAGTGGCGGTGGCACAGAGGGCCTACAAAACTATATTGAATAAGTTTCGTCTTTTTGTGAAACTTGGCATTCAACAGTAAACCATAAGAAATTATCAAAAGTTTTTATTTTTGGTAAAATAACTTCTAAGACAATCCGCGAGTCGAAATTCCACTCACCCGATTACATGACGAGTTTCAGCCCGGGTTGAAATTTTGTCCCGCCCACCGGGCTGAAATTTTGTTGCGATAACATGATGTATTTCAGCCCGGGCGCAAAATTTGAAATTAACTGGGTGTGAAAACTTACCGCCATCTTTGTTTACTTTGAACGCACAATCGATGCGCTTTCCCAACTTCATATTTCATCCTGGGTTGAAATAGACATTTGGTTGCCTCAAACCGGGCTGAAACTTTGATCATATAATCGCAGTTGTTTAAGGCCCTGATTATATAGTACAGGCTAGCCGGTTGAGCAGGCTGAAACACAACTTTTAGTCCAGTATTACATGATGTGGGCAAGCCCGGCACGTTAAAGGGCTAGAAAGAGTTTCGTATTAGTTTACAATATGATAGAATCGCAAAAATCTTCTACTCCATTCGCTAAATGATAAATTTAACAACATTTGTGCCTAAAATTTCGAAAATAAATTGGCCTCAGCTCCAAAATATAGACGTTATTATAAAAAAAAATGGACAAATAACTTGAATATAGCAGAAATTGTCAGTCCGGGCCAGCCCGGTTGTGCAATTATATGAAAAATTTTAAGCCCGGTTTGCCGGGTTCCCGGTCGTTTGTTACCGAGATCTCGTCAAAAACTAGGCTGAAAATTGTTCATGTAATCGCGAGCCAAACTTTTACAGATTTCATGCGGACAGCCGGGATCTAGTTAGAAAAACTCAGCGCACTCAACCGGGCCAGTCCGTTCCATATAATCAGGGACTAAAACGAAACATTGCTTCAGAGAACCGGGCTGGAGTTTCAGCCCAGCACGCCGAGCCGAAATTTCAGCCCGGGCTAAAACTTGCCATGTAATCGGCCATAAAACTCTTGAAATTCTTTAGGAGTTTACTGGGTGTAAAATTTCATGTACATAAAATTTCCAAAATCATAAAATTCATAACAAAGCAAAAAGCAATTCGTGCACTCTAAAGTTTCTGATTCTCACGTCTTGTCTTCTTTTTTCAAACCAATAATACTCAGAAAACCATTTCCCAAAATTTAGTGTTTACAGATTATGGTGACATTATATATATATGCAAAACGCCGTATTTGAGGCCAAAAATTAAAAATTTCTGAGCCAAAAATTTCTGAGCCAAAAAAAATATTTCTGAGGTTTAAAAAAAATGAAATCCTAAAATGAAGGTTTAAAATCAAAAAATTTAAATAAAAACTATCTTAAGGGTATAATAAATATATCTTAGATCTATAAGAAGATGGAAAAACAATCATTGAAAGAGTTGAG
>JAOTRI020124287.1:0-11888 GCA_028564885.2 Zoanthus sanctaehelenae
ATGTAAAGACTGCGTAAATGCTAACTTTACGGAAAAATAAAGACAGCGTAAAGGTTCGTAAAGATAATATTTACGCTGCATTTACGGAGAAATTACGACTCCGTAAATGCTATTTTTTCGTGCTGTGATTACAACTTCTTAGATATTACAGACAAAGAATAAGTGCAGGCCACCTTTGACACCATTAGAGAAAGTTGAACACAGGTGGTTTTTGTATTAGGGAAAACTGACAGATTTAAGGTCAGAAATCAATTGGCCATCATCCTTATCACCACATCCTTATCACCATATTTATCGTCATCACCATCATCATCATCACCATCGTCATCATCACTATTATTATCGTCTATCATCATCATAATGACTTTTATAACCACCATCATCATCATTGTCTTACCACAGTCATGGTTATTACCATTCAACACCGTCTTCACCGCCACCTTAATTATCATCATCATGATCAACATCATCAGCAAAAATCATGAAAGTAAAATTCCTCTTAAGATGAGAGACAAATGAAAAGTTTGTTCCAATTTCAGAAAAAAGAATTAAGCTATCTCATAATTTTTTAAATTCCTAAGAGTGGATGTGAGGATTGTTGTACGTTGGAGACAACTGAGATTCACTTCACACATTCCAGTAACAAAAATCTATAAGTTGAATACCGATACATATAAGATTAACAATGACTTTTCGGACGTTTGTCCGTCGGAAAGAAATAAAGAAAGCGGAAAAGAAAGAGTCGCATTCAGCTCCGCCTCAAATTGCAGAAGCAGCGCAGCTCAATAATGTCGGATCGAAAGAATATAAAGGCGCATTTGGTTGCGGCTGCTTACTAACATAATATGTAATATTAATAATAATAATAATAATAATAATAACATTAACATTAAGAATAATTTATTTTTTCCATAATAACTGATTATAATTGAAAATGCTCTATAAAATGTTAAGCTTTTCATTTTGTCCATACATGAAAATATATTTCATGTTCTATTTTCAGATCTATATTGCAGAGACGTCTACTCCACGTTTCCGAGGCGGTTTAGGCAGTGTAAATCAGTTAGCGATAACTTTTGGGTTTATCTTTTCATTTACCTGTGGTGTTTATTTGAAGTGGAATTTGCTGGCGATTGTTAGCGCCATACCAGCAACACTCCTGGCGATTTTCATGTTTTTCATGCCCGAAACACCAAGATGGCTGCTTGCACACAACCGAAGACAGGAGGCACTCAAGTCCTTGGAATGGCTACGGGGACCTCAGGCAGACAATGAACAGGAAACGTCCGAGATTGAAGCTAATTTAGGTTTGTAGAAATTTTGCAATGATACTAAGACTACATGAGTGAACTAAAGTTATCTCTTAAGCAAGTTCTTCCGTCTTTATCATCCATTTACTGATAACTTGACACGGGGATTCCTATGTAAAAATAGTTGAAACCCCGGAGTCAAAATACAGTTTATCGAGCTCTATACACTTAAAACGCTACTCTTACCGCTGTCTGGTTAGCCGGCTTAGTTGGTAAAGTGCCATTCTATCGTGCGGAGGCTTGGGTTCGATTCCCAGCCGGACCAACACTCAAGGAGAAGGTGCTGCTTGTGCTCTAATATCTGTAAATGGCTAAAATTTCGCGTCATCTCGGATAAGTAGGAAATATGGGACTGTGTCTCTGATCGCTTTCTATACAAAGGCGACACCACAAAAGTTTTTATTTAGTGACAATTAAAAGCTAACAAAAATTTGACCAATTAAACTCTAATGTGCACAATTAGAACTCAACCTGCTATTTCAAAGTAAATAAAAAAGCAAATAGATAAATTTATTGTTTAAGAAACACGCATTTTAGACGAATAATTTCAAAAGGTTGGCACGCAATTTCACAATAAAATTACAAATTATAAAGGACAGCAAAACTATCAACTAAGTAGTTTGACTATTTTAATTTTTCCTTATTTTCTTTACACAGCACTCAGTAGCAGCAAAATAGCATGGAGGGAGTTTCAGAAATCATCGCTTGCTAAACCTCTTTTTATCAGCATTGGGTTGATGTTATTTCAACAACTTAGCTGTATAAACGGGGTACTTTTTAACTGTGCGTCCATATTTGAAGCTGCCGGCTTCACTAATGGAAAAAAAGTTACAATTATAGTCGGTGTTGTGCAGTTTGTTGGCACCGGTGTGGCATGTCTGATCGTTGATCGAGCAGGAAGGCGTGTCCTTCTTTTGACGGCGAGCGTGGTGATGTGCCTTAGCCTGGTTACTCTGGGTGTGTACTTCGAGATTTACATTCAACCGCCACCAAACCAACTAAAAGTAGGAAGCGAGGTGATTCTTACATCAATTAGCCACTCGGTGCCGGCGGATAAGATTAGTTGGCTATCAATAACAAGTTTAATATTGTTCATTATAGGATTTTCAATAGCTTGGGGTCCACTCCCTTGGTTGATGATGTCTGAGATCTTTCCCACAAGGGCTCGGGGTCGAGCGGGGGCAATTAGCACTTTTGTGAACTGGTTCAGTGCATTCATAGTGACCCTTACTTTTGAGCCACTAGTTCACAGTATCACATTTCAAGGCACATATTGGTTGTATGCCGGCTTTATGTTCTTTGCATTTGTTTTTGTGTTCTTTGCGGTCCCAGAAACAAAAGGAAAAACTCTTGAGGAGATAGAAACCTTTTTTCAACACGGGAGCTCAGCTCGACACAAAGCCGCTGACACAGATGCTGAAAAGTAGACTAAGATGTAAAAGTCCATTGGATTTCTTCCTTTAATTTGTAATAATATATTTCAAAGAATGTATTAGACATAAGTTAAGCTGTTTTAGATGTATGTAAAGTTACTTTCGAATAAGCTTCTGTAATAAGCGAGGTGTAATCAACTTTATTTTGAATAGCGATCTATCATGCATGCTCAAGGTTGTAATACAAAAAAATACTCCATGGCCAAACATGGCCAAACCGTATTTTAGAAATAAAATACATTTCGGTTCTATGAAGATTTTCTTAGTATGAAACATGCACTGCAATGATGAACCTCTGATTTTATATCTTGTGTGTATCAAAACCGGCGCTACTGACACCTTTGAGCCGACCCTCAATAAGGTATGGACTACGTATGATCGTATGTAATGTATGAATGGACAGCATAGAAATTAAAGTTAATTTAAACAATTATTACGAGCTTTTGTTGTCAAAGAATGAAAAAGCTATTAATTATTTAGCAATATTTTTATCCAAATCTTCTAAATTACAGAATTATACATTGACAGTTTTGAGAATTTTTTTTTAAGTAAAATTGATCTTTCAGTTAGCCACACAATTTTCTAAATATGTATGTTCTTTTTTGATACTACGATTATTTATTGTAATTGATATTTCAATTTTTTACAATTGTCATTCGTTTTTTTTATAGTGAATTTTTTTTTTCTGTTTTGCTTTTAAAACAATAATTGTAAAAATGGAGGTCAAGTGAATAAAGCAATTTGAAACTGCTTTGCTGGCAGCATTAATTCCCCCAGGTTTTTGTAGGTGAGGATGAGGGGCAGGTGTCTAATAACCCTAGGGTACCCAATATGACATGCATTGTTCTATAAATATAGCTAGCTGTAAGGATATTTTTGTAGGTGAGGATGAGGGGCAGGTGTCTAATAACCCTAGGGTACCCGATATGACGTGCATTGTTCTATAAATATAGCTAGCTGTAAGGATATTTTTGTAGGTGAGGATGAAAGCAGGTGTCTAATAACCCTAGGGTACCCAATATGACATGCATTGTTCTATAGCTAGCTGTAAGGATATTTTTGTCCCTCAACATACGACATTTATGAAAAGCAGACATTTTTGATAATTTATAAATTTATATATAAGTTATGTTATCTATATTCTTTTTTATTCTTTAGAAATATACTATTGTAGGTGTATGTGTTGCCATGCCAGGTTATGAACAGTGAAAGAAGTAGTTTTCAACAGCTTGGCTAAAGTTGAAACGTTTCGCCTGCTAAGACTTTATCATTGAAAAAATTTAATTGACTAAACACTGCAACGTTGTACAAGTCTGAAGATAATTATTTACATATCTATACTATTACAGACAATGCAACTTTTTTTATCAACCCTGATTGTTTTCAGTGTATAAATAGAGTTCCAATTACATTTATGCGGAAATTGTTCGTTAAGTCAATGCTCACACCTTGCTAACAAGAATTTTCTCGTGTTAACTCCGTCCAGTTGACAAATGGAGGATATGATTGCCGTATATTTTAGGACAGTGTTTTCACGTTCAGCGCTATGACTCCGTGCATATATGTGCAAGCTCAATACATTCCAACTTGCAGTTGTATTTACTTTGCTCTTTGCTGTCGGCGCTAGTCACCATTTTTATTGCCTAATATTCTAACTACCAATGCAGTCTCAGTTTATTTGCCAGAAAAAATATAAATAAACACTTAAGGCCACTCTCTACCCTAAATTTTGTTGGAGAGTGAATAAATTGAAGGAAGTATTTGATTGTGAAGAATTAGGGGGATGACCGCCAAATCGTCCCTCCAGACCATGCGAAGGTCCAACTTGGGTAGAGGACGGTTTGGCGATTTTCTATCAAATATTAACTCCAAAATTTATTTTTAAACTTTAAATTTTTAAAATTTACCCAAATTCAAATTTCCCTTCAAAAACTCCTCCCACAAATTTCATCCGAAAAATCTGAAAATATGTAAGAGGCTTCCTTTTTACTCAATCTGTAAAGTGATGATCGTTTTTTTCGATTTTCAAAATAATGACGGAGATGCCATCAAAAATGTCACTAAAAGTAGCGTAAAAAAACCGCCCATAGGGTAGAGAGTGGCGTTAAAAAATATTGATATGTAATAAAGAGCCGCCTGGTTAGCCTAGTTGGTATAGTGCCAGTCTATCGTGCGGGAGGTCTCGGGTTCGAATCCCGGCCGGACCAACACTTGAAATAATTGAGGAGAAAGTGCTGGCTTTGCTATAACATCTGTAAATGGTTAGACTTTTGCGTCTTCTCGGATAAGGACGTTAAACAGTTGGTCCGGGAGTAAGATCCTTGCATGTAAGGAACTCGAGTCCTTATCTCTACCCTTGGAACCTCACTAGGTTCCTTAATGTTGTAAACAAAAAAATTCCGACGTCACAAAATTTCATCGGATAATAACACCTGTCATTAAGATAATATAAAATAATAATAAAAACAATCACTTGGTTTGTTCTGTTTCTGAAAAGATCCTTAATTGCGGCAGGTCTCGGGTTCGATTACCGGCCGGACCAACACTCATGCAGGATCTTAAAATAATTTAGGAGAAAGTACTGGCTTTGCTCTAACATTTGCAAATGGTTAGACTTTCGCGTCTTCTCGGATAAGGACGTTAAACCCCATGTCCCGTATCCCCAATTAGTTTACAAAAAAAGCTAAAGAAAAAAAATTAATAAAGTTCTTTTTCATCTTATTGTTATTATTATAAGTATCGTCTTCAAAACTAAATGTATCAGATTATATTAAAAGGAATAAAAGTATTTTTCTGCGAGGAAGTTTTAATAGAAACCATAAGGCCTTATTGATAGTGCTCTCTGAAAAAACAGTGAAATCATCCTGAAATTATTTAGACAAAAAGCAGGATTGAACAATTAATCAAGTAACATTTAGACTGGTGAATCAGCTATGAAGAAATGTTTTTAATCTAGTCACAGTACTTTGTAAACTGTTATTCAATATGGAGAAAGACGTCTGCGGTATACCATCAATACATAATCTAGAATTGCTTTCTCACCATGCTGAAGAGACCTGAAAAGGCCAAAACAATGTCCAATATTATCTGCTAGCAATCAAACTCACCATTTTTATGATAGTTTAAAGAGACAAAGTTCGCTACCAATGTGGCCACAGTGCCCAATATAGTGGCCTCAAGGTAGCTACTAGCACGTTTGTGCTATCTATACTTGAATTCATCTTTATAGCCATAGTACCCAAAAAAGTGGCCTCAAGGTAGCTACTAGCACGTTTGTGCTATCTATACTTGAATTCATCTTTATAGCCATAGTGCCCAATATAGTGGCCTCAAGGTAGCTACTAGCACGTTTGTGCTATCTATACTTGAGTTCATCTTTATAGCCATAGTGCCCAATATAGTGGCCTCAAGGTAGCTACTAGCACGTTTGTGCTATCTATACAATTATCCGTAATTTGAGTGACGCCATAAGTACAGGTATTTAGCTCCACAGTGAAAATCTGAATGAGGAAAGGAAGCCGAACGAGTGTTCATTCAGTTATTGAGGTAAAAATATTGCATGGGAAAACTGTTTAACATGATTTTAAATAACTGTTCAGTTTTGTCAAGGATCAGGTAGATAAACACGGACTAACGGAAATCACTTTAACGCCTCCATAAATAAAAGACATGACCGAGTTTGCAAATACTATTGTCAGAATTTTATTCTTCTCAGTTTTCGCACAATAAAATACTTGGTTTACAAATAAGAGTTTTGTTGTTGTTAGTGGAGTTTCTGTCTAGTACAGGGACTTTAAGAAACGAATACCAGAGTAAAGATGATGGCAGCTGTAAAGAAAACTTTGCTGCAATTTATTCAAAACAAAAAAAAATATTATTACACCAAGGATGAGCCGATTTTCTCAGATCTTACAACATGGCATAAAGCAAACTTGTTCAATGAGGAGCGTGTATTATTTTTATTAAATTACAAATTCCTAACAATACATATTATAGCTTTTCATTTTACCAGCGTATTGTGCGGAATAAATAATTACAATTCTCGCAATAAGATTTTCCCTTAGAATTGAAGGTCGTAGCAGATGAAATAACACAAAAAATTTTATTTTAAAGGACCGATTTCTGTTAAAGGGCTCGACACTAACGGTAGCCAACTGGCCACAGAACAGGCTAGCGGAAACTCTGTTCTTGTACAGAAGATTTTCTATTTCCACCAACCACCTAAGCCAGAAAACAAAAATTAAATACAAGTTTTTGTGGATGTATTTCTGTAGTTATTGTGGAAGACATTTCAGAATTTCAACGAATGTCTATATATAGTAAAACAAATGTTTGCTTATAGCATCAAAGTCGATATTTGTCATTGGACTAGTAAATTGAACAGTTAGTGTCAAGACCTGTAATTTAGTTCTTTATTAAAACAAAATAATTTATAAAACAAAAACCTAATTCAACTCTTCTATTTATTCATGAGTTCCAGCCATTCTTTCATTAGAGCACGAAAAGTTGTTGTAAAGAGATTTCAAACAATCTCGCGATTGCTTTGGTACTATAAAGGTCATAGAATGTGACTGCAAGTTAGTTACACGTTTTAAGTTTAAGACGCTCTACTTAATTCATTATTACTACAACAATAGAATAAAATTAATATAATTATTAAAAAATAATGCTAACATTGTTTCGATGGAAAAACGTTTAAGTCAATTGATAAGAGACAGTCTGTAGCGATGTCAAAATGAAACTTGACGCTTTCTCAAAAAGCAAAAATCACGAACAGCTTTAAAAAACAGCAATTACAGTAAAACGCCACGAAGAAGAAACTAAGAAACTAAAATTTACTAAACTGCTAGCAAAAGATTTGTCAGTTTGATACTCAAAATAAAAAAAAAGTTTTACCAAGAAAAGTCATCAGGTTCATATATGTGGGGCTAGACTGCATTTTATTAAGGTTTTGAGCAAAAGTCCTGTTTTACTACTGGAAAATTCAATATAGAGTAAACAAATCTTCTCATTAACATAGTTTTGTTAGATTTCTAGTGAATACCAATTATGAAAGGCAAATACCGTTTATGGCAATTTCTTGTACTCATCATTCCACTTTATCCCACGCATAAAAACTAGGAACCTAATTAAGAAACTTTTTGGCTTAACTTCCAATAAGTACTGAAATCTATTTTAGCTTTTCTTCGGGACGTTTTACTTTATAAGCTAAATTTTAAAAAAATTACATTCAGTCCTTGAATAACGAATGTATACTGGATCATTCACAAGGCTCTTGTGTTGTTCACAGGACAAAGAAAATTTCAACCAACTGAAATCAAGGTAAGGCTTACATAACTGACTTCAGCCAATTACAAACTTTGCTAAATTCTGTCCTCAACACAATATGAAGCCACTACGGCCAAAATATTAAGTCACCTTTGCTATACGTAAAAAAAATGTTTTCGTTGCTAACTAACGAAAAACAAATTGTTCTAGGATGTTCTAGGTGTCCAGGGAGATATCAAGGCTTACAGAAAATATTCATTGTACAACAATTGACGATATTTTATAAATATATTATTTGATGCAAAAATACATATATTAAATCTGTTTAAAATTGTAAAGTAAAGGTAGTTTGAACTTTGAAATACTTTTAATGATTTCGATCAGGTAATCGGGAAAATTTGGGTCTAGGTTCCCATACGCCAGACTTGGAATCTGGGAACAAAGTTTTAAGGATTTATCAAGCCATTTTAAGAGATTCTGCAATGTAGAGTAACAGGTGAATGCATGAATTAGAAAATAGAGCAAGGATTTATGAAATTAAAGTTTTGTGTACTTGATCTTTAAAATAATTTAACAATTGTTGTCGTTTACATAATAATGACAATGAGAATATCAAAAATTATATATAAAAACAGTTTAACACAATGGTAAACACAAACTCTGTAAAGTTGTTTGAGTTACAAAACTTTTAAATAATTTGAAATCAAAACATCAAGGTAGGAGGAACGTGACCAGCACGTGATGTAACTGTTATTGCTTGCACCCAGTTCTTTTGGCATTGCGTTTTCCCGGTTCTTGATCTGCAGAGTTCATTGTGCAAATCTCCTTGTCACTGGTGACTGGAATGCTTGTTCCAAACACACCTAAGGACCTAAAGCGATACAAAATGAGTTAGAAATATTTTAAGAGTTTAAAAGTTTTTTTAAGTAAACAGAATAATGGGGCAGAAGAAGAAAGAATCGAGAAGAGAAATTGTTGAACAAAAAAGTACAATGTTAATATTTTACCTAAGCTGATCACATGACCTTCACAAACGAAACTCCTTGAGGCGCATGCGTGCCAGCCACAGCCAGCAGCAATGAGATGTCATTGTCATCAATCCTACAAAAAAGTAGGTTCAAAAGAATAGGAGTGTTAGAAATGAACTTATTAGTCAAAACTAACGGAGATAAAATAAAAATGTGACCTTGGCTTAGTAATTCAAGGGCTGGTTAAGTTTCGAACAGGTAAACGATTATTTTTTAATACTATTTGGATTTTTCTAGGAAAAGTCTTGTTAATCCCAAAATTACAGCGAAAATTTTTCCTTGTTAGATTGGAAACAAGATCGTGGGTTAAACATTTAACCCTGGGTTAGTACTAATTGACTTTTGAACAAATGGACCCTGGTTAAGTATAAGGTGTTTTAGTCTAATACTTACACATTAATAAACAATGGTAAAACTAAATGTTAGCAATTAAAAAGTCATTTTTTAAAATGTAAAAAAAAAACAGTTTTCTAACGAAAACAACAAGATTACTGATTTATTGCTAGTTTGTCACCAGCAAATCTCGCCTCCAAGAAAGATTCACGATTTGACAAAAACAAATACTGCACACGGCCATTATTTAGAAAACAGTTATATGGTTATTAATGTCACCATTGGTGAATAAATATTATTGTATTGTATTGAATTGTATTTTATGTAATTTATCTCGAAGATTGGAAACAGAAATTAGGGTTAAAAATCAAACTGTGCGTTTAAGAACTCCGCTGACCCATAAGGTTCTTTTAGCACAAACTCGCTAATACTGTTGTTATCTTGAAGCCACCAATAGTGATTATGGCAACCAGGTTAAAATACACACTTTTTTTATTATTTAATATATTACTATTTTCATTTACTTTATACTGAAGAGCATCGATGCTCATGCAAATTAACCGAAAAGGAAGAATAATTTAAGAACAATCTCAGGATGAGGCCTCTAAGAGCTTTAAAAATACTTTATGTCAAGACTTAACAAAAGATCAATTGAACTTAGAAACACAATATAAAACACAAGAAGTTTCGCGATGGTTTGCATTTGTATTGTAAAATTGTTTTGCATGCAATGCCTCGATTGTTTCTATTGCTTTTTTCTTCAATTTAAGCTGCTACAATTAAAAACAGAATTAGGAACAATTTAAGGTTTAAATCACAAAAAAATAAAAACAATGATAATCGAAATAATTTACCAGTTCTTACAAAAAAAAAGCGCGAACTGTGTTTTATCACAACTTTTATTACAGTTTTTATTCAACCTACCCTAAGAGATGTGCGAGATCATATTTTGAAACTGCTTTTCTTCTTTCCATTAGACATTCTGATATCACCTGACAAACGAATTCAACTAACATTTCAGATATCATACATTCAGAACAATAATATTACGGTATTAATGTTTTTACCAATAACTTTATACAAAACAATTATTTCTTTCCTTCTATATACATTTTACCCAGTTATACTACTACATGAGAAATTTCAGCAATTTGATTGGCTTAGAGCAGTAGTATTTCAGCTGAATTTGAAATACCTACATGTGAAAATTACATGCGTTACAAAAAATTTCTCATGTAGCAGTATAAACAAATAATAGCAGGATTTGTACGTGATATTTGGCATAAATACCACTCGTGATATTTCAAAATTGTCTCAAATTACGTATAACAATTTTGAAATATCACTAGTGGTATTTATGCCAAATATCACTACAAATCATGCTATTACCTATACTAATACCATACCTACATAAGATACTCGATTCCGATTGGCTGACGAGCATGGAATCTTTTCTTAATTCATGCAATTAACTAATACCACATGTACTATTAATTACTTAATTGCATGGATATATCCCAGAAGTCTTTGCGGAGTGTGTACATTTTTCAGCACTCGTGGTATTAATTCACCTTCATCAAAGACGCGCGTATTTTTCATTAATTCTTCGAGAACAAAGGAGGTATTTCCTGTACAAACTATATTTTCCTTTTTTTACAATTTTAACATAAATTCAATTGCATTTGCTTTTAACAGGCTTTCCAAGAGCTCGAGAAAGTTTGCCGCGTGGTCTTAAACACCTGCCAACATTATGGGAATCAAAGAAGAAAATTTCGACTGTCATCCTCACAAAACCGATGAAGATATTTATTTGACTTAACCACGAAAGGCTGGTCGAGTGAAAATATTATCCTGCTAGACATGAACGCAAAAAATACACAACTGATGAAGTTATAGAATAGATCATCTAAAAACATAATAGATTAATATATCTATATCTATATCTGTATCTATACCTATATCTATATATATTTATCCAATTCCAAATTTACTAATGTACAGTACAGATGAACTATCGCAAACCAGTTGTAAGTAAGTGTTAAGTCAAGCATAGCGTACGTAGAAATTCATGTGAAGTTCGTTGTGGGTAAAAAAATTAAAAAAAGTAATGCATTGGGTGCATATAAATTGTTGTTAATATATACAAATGGGAATGGCTATTCGTATGCCGACTTGAATTTGCTATTCATACAGGAATCTTCTGAGTATGCGGAAATGTTGAGTACACTCTTGTTTCTTTATAAGAACCCTTTTTATAATTACAAGAAACAGAAAATCGCCAAAACTTTGAGAACATGTTAAAGAACATGTTGAGGCTGAGAAAAGTTGAAGAACGTGTATTCATGATAAAATAATTCATTCAATTGCTGGGGCTTCTTGACGAAAGTTTGCAGATCATAACAATTTTACATCGCAGCTTTAATTTTTCGTTTACCAAATTGCAGTCATGCCAACCCTCCCAGATAATCCGGGAGTCTCCCGGATACAGTGCGAATCTCCCGGTCTCCCTCACGGGT
>JAOTRI020124298.1:0-11888 GCA_028564885.2 Zoanthus sanctaehelenae
CTTCCCATGAAATTGCACAACAGTTTATTATTTGACTTCTTGTTTGTGTTAACTGTTTTTACACAGGACTAAGTTCTATCCCTCTACCACTAAACGCTCCCGTATAAGAGATTTGCAAATAAATTAAATTAAAGGAGATTTTTTTTGAGTGTTAACGCTAAATCGGAGTATGAAAGATCAAGATTAGTCTAGAGTAATTTATTCCAAATCCGAACAACTTGTTTAATAAATTCTTCCTTTTGTTTGTCTTGAAGAATATAATTTGTGTTATTGTAGTCACTCTGATTTTAGAGTTCATTGTTGAGAGTATGCAAGCAATTTTTGTAGTCAAAAAGACAAAACCTAAGATTATGTTTATAGGCAGGGCGATGTAAATTGATACCTCCGGATAGAATCATACTCTAAAAAATGCAAAATACGTGATCATAAATAGTTAGTAGACAGTTTAGTATGTAGTATGGCTGGAACAAACCTTCCAAACTGTCGAATAAGTGATTCATTAACCAATTTTTTATTCGAGAAAAGACACAACACGCGCGGTAAAACAGGTTTTCTGGAGTACGAACATCGCTCAAAATTTACAATACAACGAGATATTTGTACTCGCCCAAGCCCTTCTCATGGTGTTCTTTGAACGATTATTCATGCAGTTGAATAATAAAAAAATATATTTAAATTCTTTTACCTTTAAATTATTATAATGAACTGTAACAAATCGCTTTTAAATCCACTTTGATTAATTTTTTGAAGGATGAAAAATTTTCAGAACGCACGTAATTCGACAATGGGGTTGCACGTTGAAAATCAACATTTCCGTTTCACAATTGAATTCGTCACGAACAAAAACGCTAAGGAATGTTAGGCTTGTAAAATCGGTTCTCAAAAACATAAGCGCAACCAAACAACTAAAAGAGAAGAAAAAATGAAAGCAAACAATAAAATCAAATATTAAAATTTTCTTACAATAGTGCATGTAATTGTATATTTTCAATATGGTTTGACGATTTCACCACAGAATTAAATGTCACACGCACCGTGGTCTTAGTAACACTTCATTGTAGCAATTAATAACGTCCGAACTATCGAAAAATAAGAGTATAGGCCACAGTAAAAGTGATAAAATTCAGGGAAAAAATTATTCAAAAAATTATATTTTTTTAGGTTACTTAGGAACTGATTGAACATCGACAGGGCCCATATTGATAACAGCATTTGATTTGCTGTACAGGTTATAGCTTGACCCTAAACAAACTTATTTGAAGTACTCCTCCAGTATAAACTGACGTGAGAAAGAGAAAATTATCAAGGTTAGCTTAGTCGCCCAGTTTTTAAATGCTACTGACAAAACGTCGGCACATCTTTCAAATTTTCATAGTCGAATGGCCAGGTTTTTGCGTGATGTCTGTATTCAATCAAACAGCCATCCAGGGCGCTTCAACAGTTACCGAATCATTAAGAACTGCAGTTAGCAATTCCAGTTTGATTAATTTTAGCAGTTGCGAGTTCAAAAAGAGCACGAGAACCTTTATTTAATGAGCCTGTTTCAAATTTAGTGCGAGTTGAAATATTCTTCAAAAAATGCCCAGAGTTTGTATGGTGTAAGTGATTTTTGAAAGGTCGATAAAGTGCAAGCGGCGATTTGCTAATTCACGAACTACAAATGGAGGTTTTACTGTGACAAGAATCTTCATTGCCAAAAAAAAACTGGCTATATTTTTCACAATTAACGTTTCTAGCTTTCAGCTGTGTTTGAAAAAGAGTCCCTTTTGATAAATTTGTTTATGTTCCACATTTTCAAATGAAGGTTTTTTAAAAAAAATGTAAGTTTACAAGTTTAAGAAACTTCGACACACGTAATTTTTAAAATACAGTAATGTACTCGAAGCTATGCAATGGTTGGTTACCAAAATTCTACAAACATAAACATTTGATTGAAATTTTCTATCTGTAGTTTTCTATATTCGTTCTTTATTTCGTTTTTGAATCACGAACTGACGAGGAATAATTTTTTGAAGAATTTGTTTTTATTGTTGAAAGCTAACTTCATGTTTCGGTTGAGCAATGAAATGATAGAAAAGTCTGTTAATTTAGTTTGTCCACTCTTTCGTATTCATGGCAGATGGAGGATTAAAATGTTCAAGCTATTGATAGACGCCGATAAAAGAGGTAAAACAATACATTGATAATTTAAACACTGCGCACAATATGAAAGGTATTTCAAACATTTAGTTTTGATGACATTCCAAAAAGACAACGACGTCAAATGACTTGACATTTCCATTAGTTTATTGTCTTATCATGCTAAATTATTCTAAATTTTAAGCAAGTGGGTTGAGAGCACTAACAAGGCTTCTGATTTTGTGCCTTTTTAAGCAATGTTCTTAAGATGTTCACATTCAAAAGCTAAAAACTTTCGTAAAGATTGGAATCTTAATTTAAATCAGGCAGGAAATTGGTTAATGTGAATGTTTCCGTAAAATAAACTTAGACAAACAATCTATAACTTTAAATAATTTATCACAAACAGAAAATAAAACGAATTGTTTGTACGGCCGTGTAGCTGATATCTAACTTAAGTTGCCACAGCATTTCTTCCAAAGATTTAGTTTAAAATTTCAACAACGTGGGCCAGTCAAAGCATTGTTCAAAAACGCATAAACATGACTGACATGTTTTTAAAATTAGCTAAAAAAACGTTTGAGTCAAATATCCTCAAGGTTGACAGAAACTCTTCTGTTCCACTGACTCACCAGAGAGTTAACGCTTTCTCGTTTTGCATCACTTGCGTCATTCACCATGGCAATTGGTTTTGCCTGCTCCTTTAATACATTATCTTCATCATTGTTGTTCGCCATGGCAAAGGTTCTAACAGATCTATTCCGCTGTTCGATTAACTCCATGTGGTCTTTTTCTTGTGGAGTAACAAGCGTTGGTTGTTGCGTGACATAAGAGTCGTCTTCTCTCGTCTTTTTTTCTGTTTGGAGTGTAGATTTCATGTAGGTTTTGTAATTGAATTTTTCTGGCTTTGCTGGAGGTTCTCTCGGCGGCGGCGGTGACTTGAAAGTCCTTTTAAATTTAGGAAGAGCTGCTGTAGGTTTTTTTGGTGGTGAACTCTCCGGTTTTTTAAACAGTTCTTCAGGCAGCGCAAAACTTTTGCTAGGCTGTTCAGTTACCGAGAACGTTTCATCAACAATATTATGTATCTCGCCATTCTCTTTCAAATTGTTTTCTTCTTGAAAATCTTTAACAACACATGCTCTTGTGGGGTTTGTTTGTACAACGTCTTCCTCACTCAAAAAACTTATCTCTCTCTCTTCTCTATTTTCTGTTATATGTGAGTTTTCCGGTTCACGACTAAACTCGAGCCAATTATCAGAATGCTGTTCTGGGGAAACATGCACGCACTGAACTTGAGTTTCCTCTATTTGTTGTTCTTCGACAAGCGATTTTTCTACCTCGGATTCGCTTATCACAGAGGAGCATTCACTGGAAGAAAAGTGCTGCTCATCTGATCTACACTGGTTGCTGAAGTCGGCCCAGGTTTTCGTTCGGCGATTACCGCCAATTTCCCCGGGACTCCTATCGTCCTCTGGCTTGTAGAATGGTTTAGCAGTTGTTACACCGAAAGGTTTGGCGCCACCTCTGTAAGGCAGGATAGGTCGGCGTAAGAATCCCACACCTCCATATTCGCTCACAGCACTTGTTTCGCTATCACCACTCGCATCAGAGTGACATGAGCTGCGCCGTTCGAAGTCTTGTGACAAGATATCATCCGCAGTTTGTTCAGAAATTGTTGCTTTTGGTTTAGTGTCCTGAACAGGAACAAATGGCCTAGGATATGTACCACCTGCATAAGAATGACGAAAATGACTCGGAATCTGTCCCGCTTTGGTCTTATTCCGTTTTGTAACAACAACAGAGTCGGCAGTTGATTCTGTTGCACTTCCTGCGTCGGTCTCATCACCCTTTAATGGTAGGGTTGTGGATTGGGAAACCGAGCGTCCGTGAAGAATTTCAGATGTTGGTCGTTTTGCGTATGTCTTTTGTAGCTTGATTTCAGAGCGCTTGTTTATAGTGACTGGCGCACCGACGCGACTCAACCCTCTGGTCTGAGACTCGAACTCTACCAACTTATCCTGCAGCTCTTTGACTTCTGACTTTAACTCCGCGTTTTCTTTTTGTAGTATTTCTTCGCGTTCTTTTGGTTGCAATTCAAATTCCTTCAGTTTCGCTTCCAGATCTACAACTTTTGTTTCAAGCACATCGATCATTGTAATCTTTCGTTCTTTAACATTGTTTGCCAATTCGATTTCAGCTTGATTTTCTTTCACTTCGGTTTTCAGTCGTTGGTTATTTGCCCGTAACTCTCCAATTGTGTCGTCCTGCAACTCAATTTTAGCCTTCAATTCAGCGTTAACTCGCCAAGCGTAATCACTGGAGTCGATTTCTGCTTTAAACTTTCGAAGCTCCGATTCTAGTTTCTCATTGTTTTCTTCGAGTTCGTTTACTCGTTTCTGCATTTTCTCAATATAAAGCTTTACGCCATCTTCCAGTTCTTTTTTCAGCTTTTGCGACTCGCTTAACCCATCAGTGTTTGGTTGAGTATAAACTGAAGGGAAATATTTGCTTTCGACCGTTCCGTTCTCCATCGCAGCTTGTCCTTTCTCTGCTGTTTGCATCATCTGATTATTTAAAATTATTATCTCTTGATGAAGTTCATTGTTTTTCGCTTGAGCGGTATTCAAGTCATGTTTCACTTCAGTGATTTCCGCCAACGCGTTCTCGAGATTTCGTTGTAGATTATCTCTCTCGACGATGACCTCTGCAGCTCCAACTTTTAAATCCCTGATATGCGATTCGTTCTCTTTCAAAGTCGTGTTGAGTTGCACAAGTTTATCTTCACAAGAAAAACGCTTAGTTAGCGCTTGTTGCAAATTCTCTTGTAATTCAAGTTTGTCTTTGTTTAATTGTTCAATGTTATGTGTCAAATACGTATTCTGTGTCTCCTTCTCTCTTATTGCTATCTGTAACTGTTCAGTCTGGCTGGACAAAACGTCAACTTGGGCGCACTCCAGCTCAGCCTCGAGTCTATTTCGATCTTTATTTATTTCTTCGATTTCCTTTTTTAATTCACCAATTTCATTTTCACTGATGCTAAGACTCCTTTTAAGACCCTTTAGCTTTTCGTCTCGTTCACTTGTTAATTGATTACAACAGATCTGCAGCTCGCCGTGTTTATCTGTAATTGTAGACAATTCAATTTTTAGTTTCTTATTTTCAAGTCTGAGCTCTCGATTTTTTGCCCTCAAATCCTGTAAATCCTCACGCAAGCCGTCGATAAACGATTTTACATCATTTTCGTCGTCTTCCTCAAAACTTTCATCCATTATTTCCCCGTTTCTACTCTCTACAGAGTCGCAAATTTGTTTTCCATCGCTTATCACTTCGTGATGCCAAGGTTCATTTGAAGCAATATCCGAGTAAATGTTTTCATTCGGTGATTCCGGTTTCTCCATGGTGTTGATTCTCTCTAATCAAACTGTTGCTATATATAAACAAAACCTTTTGGGAAATTTTGTATCTATTAAATGATAAAAAACCTCAGAACCCCGAGATAATATCCTTATCACGCTCGTTATAACACCCGTCAAATTGGCGCTCGCGTTCGCACTTGTGATATTTCCTTTTATAGGTTCAGAGTATTTCTTGTCACTTCACGCTTGACCTAGCTGTATTTTCTTTTTTCGACAATGAAGCTGTATTTAATTGCAGCTGTATTCCCAACTCCTCCTTACTTTGAAATTTCAACAATTCATATTCTTAGTCATCTTTTTTTCTTTGAAGACGTTAATTTCGCAACCTACTGTTGCCAAGAACCCCTGCAGCTCTCGTATTCCAGCAGTGACCGACTACACAAGGTTAAATTTTATTTTTCTTCCTCGATCGTTGTAAGCAAAGACTTTAGATTATCTAGTTCTTTTCTCTTGGCATTTACTTTTGTCTTCATAATTATTCACGATATTTTAAACCTCTTGTAATTTCAACTAAGTGTTTGTTTGTCACGGACCAATGCTTCATTAAGTATTCCCGTGTCTCTTTGATATGCTCTGCAAGTTTGACACCTTCTTGTATCGATGGCAACTGTTGCTAGCAGTTCTTGCTCCGCTCGGTATTTCTCTCCAATGAACAGCCGCTGCTCATTAATCTCGTGGTTACCCCCCTCCGGTCCTTGTCACATTATACCAGCAAGACGCATGTTTGTGCTAACTGTCACTGTCAAATTGTTTTGGTTTTCATTTCCGAGCTGAAGTGCCACGTTTCTTGGCCAAGCAGTGTTTTGTATACACCAACAATTTTTACCAATGCTTTCTTTACATTAATGAAGTCCTGTTGTGTTTTTAAGTACAACATCTTGCATTTCCAGCTGATGTTTACCTTCCCAGTGCAGTTATTCGCAGATTTTTAGAAAGCTGAACAATATTTTCCCTCGTTGACCTACTTTCCTGTTCAGTATATGCCTAATACTTTTCGCCAACTTATTTTGTCTTCCAATAAATTGAGGACGTTGCTTCAAAAATGTGATGGGGCGTATCAAGCACAGACACAACACGTTTTGATATCATCACATTTTTCCTCAAAACTTTCCTTATCACTTTGCAAGTCAACTATTGAATTCTAGTTTCAAGCTCAGTAACAATACGAAGCTGTTGTTTCATTTTCTTCATCTGAATGGTTGCTAGAGCTAGAGATCCGAGTTTTTCTATTTCTCTGAACATTCTAGATTTGCTTCCAACTTTGAAGTTTTTTTGCACGAAGCAAGAAGCTATATTTCAAAGTTTATTAGGTTTTCATGGGACAAAATAAGGTCTTTCTGTAACTTCATAAATTTCTTTTTCACAAACGTAAAACAAGTTGCATTTAGAAGACTGCCTTTGCGACATCCCACAAAGTTAAAATAGTTTTGCTTAACTTTCAATCTTATGCACTCCACTTTCGATAGCAACTTTAACCTTTATTCGATTTCTTGTTAGCAGAAACAAAGCTATCCGGCTTGCAACTGCATTGATTTTCTGTGGATATTGAGAATATTGTACATAGTGAGGCGCCTTTTCTTGTTCTCGGCTATAAAATTTCTGCTAAATTTGATAAGTGAAGCGCGTGTCTCCGCCGCAACATATCTTGTTCAAGTTTGTAAATGCAAATTCACTTCTGAAGATATATTTACCTTGCAACTGAATGATTTTCTGTGGATATTAAGAATATCGTAGTGAAGCGCTTTTTCTTGTTTTAGGCTATAAAATTTCTACTAAATTTGAAAAGCGAGGCGCGTGTCTTCTTGTTGAAGTTTGTACATGCTTCAATTCTGACGATCCAGAAGATATATTTACAATTGCGTAGAAAAAATTCATGGAGTACGGTTTAAAAAACATAAAAACAACACTTATCTTCCATTCCACTTATGAGGTCACATTCCTTATTTTCAGGGCGATAAATATTGAACGTTAAAAAAGTTTTGCCTTGAAAATATGAAAATTTTAACTGAACAGATAAATTACTCCACGAACAGTATATGCTAATTTTATAATGTGAAAACAAAGTCTGATTAGTAAAACATACTATGCGAAAAAAATCAGTGTAATACCCGCGCGCACTATTAATTAAAACACCTGCCCCAACCCGATACTTTAATAAATTCCATTTGACTTACAACTGCAGAACGTTGAGAATCAAAATAAAGCCAATAAAATAGATTAAAACCATAACAAAGTTATAGTAAATATTAAACAACCGTCTTTTCAAATGCCTCCTTCTTTGATTTTAACATAGTTACTAAGCCGGATTGTTTTGAACCGTGAAGTTTTTTTTATTTCAAAAGGAACCCATTGAAATTGTGTTCCTTTTGTTTTACTAATAAGAACGAATGTATAAGAACAATGAGGCTCGGGGGGGGGGAAGGGAGATAAAAACGCTAAGGAAAAAACCCTTTTTGTAACGCTGCTGGCAATACTAATAAATCACAACTGTCGCAAATACATTAATTTTAAGGTTCGTGCGTATAACGACAGGTGAGATATTCCACGGTAGCTCACTCCATTGCATAACTTATTTTCCAACGTCTAATGGCGGAGAAAAGATAATGAGGTAAAAAACATCTTGTAGCTCAAAAAAAGGAAAAGCTGTTTTTAACACAAAATCTTTAAACCACAAACCTGCACCAAGTTTCATTGCTGTATCAATATCTTTAGCAGAGGCATCTCCTACAAAGAGAGCAAACAGCAGGGATTGGAAAAAAACCTGATTTAAATATAATGATGATGAGAAATAATATACTTGATTGTAAAGCTAGTTCAAAGCTTTGTTAACAAGATTGATGCATCAGTTTTGCAGTGGTCAAAGAATTAAATGGATCCATGAAAGAATTATTTCTTTAAGGCTTTTTTGGGTTTCTATTGACTGTATGTAATTACTTCTTTAAAGGCTGCAATTATATTTTTGGCCCATTCCAGAGGAAGGGTTGTATACATGATTTATTGTATACATGTCAGAATAATCAGACTTTTCTCAACTTCAATCTTCCAATCAAATTTTTTTTTTTTTTTAGTTTTGCGTAATGTATGTATTCTAAAACAAGCACACAGTCTATAGTACTTTGTATTGGAACCAATGAGAAACCTGTAGGATTGGGCTGTGTTCTCGTATCTTGGTCCAGTATCCCATGCACGATGGAGTTTTGCCCATAGGTTTTATCCCGTTAATGAAACTAACTGGCTGCTCACAGTATAATGTTGCCCCAAAAACTATAATTGAATGGTCCAGTGCAAAAATGACATTAGTGACTTTGTATAAAAAGCTAAATTCTCCCAAGAGTTTTAAAGATATAATAGGGAGAATGTGAAAAGAAACAGGAACTTGATCAAAAGTCACTTACATTGTTTTTGCACTAGACCCTTCAATTCTGCCAAGGATTTCAAATACATAATAGGGAGAAATGAAATAGAAACAAGAACTTGATCAAAAGTTACTAACATTATTTTTGCACTTGACTCTTCAATTTATATTTAACAGTAAGTTGTTTTTTTCAGGATATTTACAGCCGATAACTGTGGTTAGCATCAGCAAGGAAATGCAGCTATAAAACCATGCTCCAACAAAACCCTCATGATGACAGTAAGAAAACATGGTTACCAGCCAGCACAAAGGCTGGGGTGGGCCGCACTTGCCTGCTACAAGCAGACAGGTGCAGTCTCTGGACTGCACAAGCACTGCTTGCTCAGTTATGGGAAGATTGATGGGGTGTGGGTGGAGAACTAAGCACGATTCAGTAGAGGGTGGAAATTTGAAACATTGCTACCACTGCAGATATCTGGCCACAGCTATTCATGGGGATAACCATCATCATCATAAAACCAACACTCCTTCTCCACCTGTGATCTCCATGTCTTTCTCAGTCGTCCTCGCTTCCTCTTTCCCTTCACTTCAAACTCCAACCCCAGATCAAAATTGGACTGATGGATTGATTTAAACACAAACACCAAATTACAGTATGAAGTAAAAGAAATGTATGTAATACTTTCTCACACAGTGATTGAACCAATGAAATGTGAAACACATTGATCATTATGTACAGCAACTTGTTCACAGAATTTGAGTACGTAAATCTGTACCTCTCTCAAGCATTCTACAAGCTTCCATCATATAAGGTACCAAAAGTCGGTTCACAATGAACCCTGGAGTGTCCTGTTGGGAGAAAGTTGAAATGATTGTCACAGTATTCGGTCTGGTGCACATTAATAAACAAGAATGACAGTGGTTAAAGCAAACATTGTAGTTAAACCTAACATGATAATAATATCAATTTTTTATTTATCTAATACTTTTACTCCAAATCAGTTATCAACACCAAACTTCTCCTTACATAACACATACAAAATAAGACATTTGGTAATGAGAAAGTGAGAACTGATCAAACAAGTCAAACTACTAAAGATAAAAAGAAAAATTCTCTCAAACTTTCTCGATGAAAAGTATGGGAACAAGTTGGGAGAATTCGGCAATAAAACTGGGATTGAAAGGGTTAATCGTAGCTTTAATTTGAAATTAGTGAAGAGGGATCATCGGCATTCATGTCTCTTCTCAAATTAACCATCCTGAAGAGAAATCATTGGAGATGGGGAAAGTGTGTGAAACAAATGAAAAATAGTTTTGTTTTCAGGATGAAATGTTAAAATAAATTAATAAAAAAATGAAACAGAACAACAATTTTATGCCAACTAAAATGAAAGTCAAAATTTTCATTTTATCTTTGAGGATTTTATGTGTCATATCAATTACAAAATTAAAAATATTATTAAAATATTTATGGTTTACACATATATGTTTATTAATCTTATTTTTCCAAAGCAAATGTTTCATGCAGTCGAGTTAAACTTAGCACCTTGCCTGACTGTGTCCACTGATGGTACATGTATATAATGGATTGTGAGTCAAAGAATTTAGTTTTCTTAAAAGATTACAAAATGTAAAAGTGGAAAACAAGAACAAACTGGTCACCTATTCTCAACTCCACAATCTGGGGACTCTTCATTAAACAAAAGATCTGAAATATTAGGTTAATGCGGTTATGCCAATACATACGTTTTTAGCAACCAATTGCAAATAGCCATAACCTTTTTTTACATGGTTTACCATTTGGCATGCCTGATAAACACAGTTTTAATACAATTTACCATGATCATGAAAAGTTATTTGAGTACTTTTTGGCTCCCGTATTAGGGAAGGTTTAACACAATCAGTAACTACATGCTCACATCATTGGTACTGGACCAATAAAAATTAATAGCATTGAGTCCATTTAACCTGAAGAGGATATTTATGGTTCAACATCTATTTTACCTTCAGTTGACAGTACAATTCTGAAATATAACTTAATATTTTAATTAATATGTCAAAATGATATAACTTCCTCTAATGTTGATTTGTTCAGTGCACCTTCTGAATGCATTAAGGCCATTAAGATAGGTTTTTTAAATGTAGTTTTTTTAAGCCAGGGAAATTTGAATTGGGGTGAATTTAATACTGTATTTAATTAATTTAATATTTGATAGAAAATCACCAAACCATCCTCTAACCAAGTTGGACCTTTGCATGGTCTGGAGGGACGGTTTGGTGGTCATCTCCCAAATTCTTCACACTCAAATACTTCTCTCAACTTATTCACTCTCCACCAAAAATTAGGGTAGAAAGTGGCCTTAAATGCCTATATTGCAACAAGCTTACCTTGCATGATACTGGTACTTTATTTATTTTTTTCGTGAATTGGAAAAGTGTCATAAATGTATCATCCGATGTTTCTGAGGTTCTGATGATCTAGGAAAAAGATTTGTGTTTAGGGACATAGCACATACTGTAAAATATAAATCTTACAACTGCCAAAATACTGGCAGCAGTTCCCATAGCTTAACATGCACTAATGTATTGCTACCTACCATTAGTTTTATTAAAAAAACTATCAATTAAATTAATTATTATCATTTGTACAAGACTTTGAGTTCCAAATAACTTCAGTTGGTAGATTGGAACAGAACAATAAGAGTCAATGCAATATTCCACTCGGCCAAATCAAATAGAAAAGATTGTCATTACGTGTCGGCGCTAAGTCACACGTCTAGGTTTCAGTCACGAGGGTATCTCTCTCCCTATGTATTCTGCAGAGTTTTTTACTTCCGGTCGTCCAATGCATGCGTATTGGGTCAGGCTCTGATATCATTTGTTCTGTTTTGAGAGACGCCATTAGGAAAAGTTACAAAATCATTGGTTTCTTCGCTATTTCTGAACGTATGTTGCTCAAAATGGTGAGTTATCTTGCCTTTAGGGTCCTTTACAAAATA
>JAOTRI020124309.1:0-22382 GCA_028564885.2 Zoanthus sanctaehelenae
AGCCGGCAAAATTTATGGACCAAACAAAAGAGCTTATAAAATAAAATAAAATTTCAGAACGTTATTTTGAACCCTGTGAACCCGGTAATTTCATGTCATTCCATAGATAATTCCATAGTGACATATTGCACAGAACTTAGTAATTTTTATGCTGTCCTGAAAACATGAAACAATATAGAAGTTAGGGTCTGGCTAAGGGTTAGTTTGTATGATTAAAGAATAGTGCACCCAAATATGGAAATTTTACCTTGAATTTTCCAATGTCTTTCTCAGTCACAAAATGCAAAATTTGAAGCAGGTTGGTAAGAGATACAGTACTGTAATATATAAAGTGTTCTAGCATTTGCAACGTTCAACCAACAATAACAAATTTAAGTATGTAAATCGCAGTGTTTTGATACACAACTTCACAATTATCTGCACAGTATTACAGAGGGGGCAAACTATGTACTGGGGAAAGCGCAGCTATTTTACTATTAACAGTATATTCTTTTGTTGCTTTCTGTTATTCAAAAAATGGATGTTTTTTTGATATTTTGACAACTTTATAAATAGTATAGAATAAAGAAGTGCTTTTCTCTTTGTATGTACATGTACACATGTACGAAAATCTTTATGCAGCCTTAAAGCCCACACATACTAATAATGACTTCCCTGCCAGAATTACATTGTCTTCTTTAAAGAATTTATTGTCACTTCAGGGAGCAAGTTATGAGGGCGAAAAATAGCTGAAATTGTTACCAAAGCTTTTTGGTGTGTATGAGTAAGGGGTTCCTACAATGTTTATTTAAGAAGAAGGTACTAAGACATGAGTATGAAAGTTTATGTTATGAATATAGTATCACACCATGGTATTGTGGAATTATTTTTAAGGTTTCACGGATTATAATGTACATTTTTTAGTATTTTAAAACAAACACTTTCCATTTTGTATTATATTTGAAAACATTTTGTTTTTGGAAAATATTTATGCATTTTAACATTTAATATAATCACCAATAAAAGGAAAAAATACTTTTTGATTTTTCAAACAAGTCATTGAGCTTACAATATATTAGCAGCATTAATACTAGCCCACATAAACTAATAACAAAACTGTATTTACATTGTCTGGCAATAGTTTGATGAATATGCTTTAACTATTGAGTATCAGAATTGAAGTATTTTAACTGAAAATAATCAATTGTAGTTGTAGCAAATACAGTACTTCATGGTTACTTGACAAATTTTGACAGGGTTTTACTGGACGCAGGTGTACCCATGTATAAACGATTGTACGCATTAAGATTTTGTTGTTGTGTCCACTTTTACGCATAAAATATTTCCAAAAAGCCAAAAAAGTTATGAAAAAACATAATCTATGCATTTTTTCATCTGTGAAAATAGTTTCTTAACACCAGACATACAAAAACACTTATGTTCAGCACTACACATGTGTCCCGCTTCATGTTGTTATGTCGTTCCTAAAAATAGCCCACTGGAACAGCATCAACCAATCAAATGTTCATATATATATTAGCCATTCAAGTCGAGACTCGCCTTGCTTGACAGTGGCAGTAGCTAGCGTAAACACAATGGCAAAACAATCAAATATACTTTTGCTTTTGGGAAAACAAATTCAACAAAATAAAAATGATGAAGAACCTGAAACGGCTTCAGTAACTTCACCCACAGACACTGCTCAATCAGAACCAAAAAGGGAAAACAATTTCAAGCTGTGTGGCTTGAGAAATATAAATGGCTTTACACCACAAACACAGCCGAAACGTTTACGTTTATTTTTAAAAACAAAATATTTTTATACAAGTAAACCGTAAAGTTTTAAAGATTTTTAATTGCTATGACACATAAAAGCCTCAAATTAGTTGGGCCCTGTGTTGATGACTTTGACTTTCTCCCAGTAGCAAAAACTTTCTTAAAGGGGGCAAAGGGAAGACTATAAGTTGACAGTTGTACTATAATTTCATTCTTTAATAACAACATTTAAACATAATTATACTGAAATTTGCTTATTTTTTAGTATTGCAATATGTGCTGTGGACAAATTCAAACAAACAATGACACTGTCAAGGCATTTAATGTATGAGAGTTTCAATATTTTTTATCTGTGTTTTTTTTTTATCAATTTATGAATTTAATTATGATTTAATCATGCAATCCATATCACTGTTTATTAAACATATACAATATGTTTAAATGACCCATACTGAAATATGCTGTGGATAAACAACTATTACAACACTAGCACTGCTATAGCTAAGACATTATTTTAATTTGTAAAAGTATTGTTATCTTGTGTTCTCTGTGTTAAATATTTTTGTATTTATTAATAATATATGCTGTGGATAAACAACTATTCCAAAGGTGACTATGCTGAGACATTTAAATAATGTTTGGAAGTTTTGCTTTGGGTGTCACACATTTTAAGTTTTTCAGTCACTGCTTACTGAACATTTAAATAGCATATGTGTCAGTCTCATTCTGAAATATCTAATTTGCATACCAATAGTTTTTTACAATAATAAATTCATATTCTGTGGATGAAAAACTTCACACTGAAACAATGTCAAGAAATTCTTTCAACAAACATTTTTATTAATATTCAATCTGTTAGAGTGTACTTATGTTTCATGTGGAATAAACAATGAAGCTAAATAAACTTGTTTGAAATGATTTGACACAACATTATTTCCATAATATACAAAAGAACCAAACTTTGTCAAATGAAAATTGTAAAATGAATCTAGAAAATTGATTCATAAAGCAAAGTGAATAAAATATTTTAAACAATCTAGCACCAATTTAATCTTTTTTGTTTAGATTTGGTTTTGAATTTGAAAGTTTTGTCTCTAATTTTTGTTCAAACTTGCAAGACGGGTAATTTTGCATGCAGTCCAATATGTACTAGGCAAGTTGAAGCGATACCAGCTCTTTACATCCACAAAATGGTTTTAACACACAGATATGTCAGGGCTATAGCCAGTATGAGGCAAACTATGGTATTCGCCTCGGTAAAATTTTACCAAATTGAGTCATTTTTTTTTCATCAGACTGATAATACTGGCAGATTTTATGCAGCTAATTTCATACAGTGAACCGTGTGTTTTAACATATAAATTCAAAATCTTTCGCTGTGCCAAGTCATTTGAGTGATCATCATCCAAGGTTAACAATCACAGTGTCTCAGATTGCATTCTAAGTTCCGCTTAAAACTGTTTATGAAAGGTTACCAAAAGGCCCTCAAAATGCTGGAAATCACATTTTCGAGAGTCTGAACTTCAAAATTCCTCGGAGGGAATGCCCTCGGACCCCCCCCCAAGAAACTCCCAATTAAGGTGGTCGTTCTCTCACCTTCGACACTCGTACTAACCCCTCAGGGTGTCTTTTGCCTCAGTTGTAGTTTCTTCCTGGCTATGGCCCTGTATGTATGGCCCAGATTAGAAATCTTTGTGGACATATTTTTTGCAATGCTTAGCTAAGGTTTGGTCTTTCGACCGTAGATGTCAAACCACCTCTGATACATGTGTATCTTTGAATAAGTTTATGCTATTTTCCTATTACTTATAGATCGTACATAATTTAAAATTTAAAATTGTATTTGTATTATCTTCAATTTCTACTCCTAGTATATGTATCGTTGACCTTTTAACATCCTGTACAGTGAATACTAAAAGGATTAATAAACATGTATGTATGTAAACTAGATTTATGCGCTATGGCCGGAAAATTTATATTATATCATAGTTAAGGATGCAATCGAAACTTTGTTTGAACGCCATAATTAGAAAAATCTGTTTTATTGACTGAATGTTTTGGCTGGCCCGGTATACCTCCAAAAACCTACCAGCCCCTACAATGACAAGGCGGGAGTGTTAACTGCGCAAATGTCTTAGCGGAAAATATTTCACTCGTTGAACCCTTAAAAATGAGCTAAGGCTGAGGGCGTCTTCTACAATGACAATCGGTAGCCCATGCGCATGGCACGTACTTACTGGCTCTCGATCCAGGGTACTAGAAAGGTGCTCCTGTGTAACCAAGCTACTCCAGCCATTTCGGTTGGTAAATGTAATCGAACCTTAACGAGTTCAATATGGACTCAATTTGTATGAGTGCGTTTTAAAAAGAATCAAAATTGGGTGAGCCTGTTAGGTTTGATTACTTGTTAATCATATAAATGAAAAGATATATAAAAAAGTGCCGGAGAAAAAGCAAAAATTGTCAGTGACAACGTGACAGTTTATACGTGCGCATATATTTTCAATTGGCTTATAAAAGTCATGCGACTGCTTCAACTTGCAAAATCATCTCTGAAACGCAGTCGCTAAAAAAAATCGCTTGAACCTCGTTCAAAATTTTAGAATTTGTGATTTGCAATTGTAACAATTATTTTTTTGGAAATATTTCTGTAGCCACGAAAAGACAAACAAGTACCAAGGGTTGTCAAATATATTCATTCAATCTTCGTTATTTTAAACAAAGCATTTAACACAGTCATACAAACGGCCTTACTGTTGCAGGTATTTTCATTCTTTGCGCTTTTTAAATTTTAATTTATTGTTTCATTTGAATCACCAAATCTACTGAAAACTCCATTTTTGTTTGTTTTCAAGATTTTTTCGTTGAAAATCCCTCAATCGTTGCCATAGAAACTTCTGCATTTTGCTTGGCGTATTAGCTTTGTATTGTTTGTTATCCAATCAGATTTAAATGTTTGAAATTGTAGTTGCAAAAATGAAATTTCAAATTTCCGCACAGAATTAGAAAGTTTTGCACAGAATTACAAAGTAATTGCACTACTCTTGACCAATCAGAATAGTTAATCTAAACTTGTAAAGTGTTTTGTGAACGTTTGAAAATCCTATAAGTTAAACAAATAAATAACTTCTTCTTTGAAGTTTTTTCATTTTCAAACGAATATTACTCAGAAAAAATTCTGAGCCCTTGACGGGATTCGATCTCACGGCTTTTCGTACACCGGGCGGCGCTCTATCCACTGAGCTACAAGGACTCTCATTCGTAGAGCAGGGTTATTTTTTGCTTCTTGTATGGACTTGTGAACAGGCTCTAGCTGTCTCAAACAAGCACTCACACGTCATGGTTTCTTCATCGCCTTTGCCACTTTGGTCGGGTTGGCACATCCATTAGCTAGTTCTTGTATTCTGGCACGGAATGGATTAATAGAAATAAACAAATAAAAAACTTTTAAGTTAACATTCAATGGGCGGATGCTAAACTGTCAATTAGGGTCTACACGCTACAAATTAGGCCGGCAAATCCTTTTAGGCGGGAAACTGAAGTGTGCGTGTATCACTTAAGCCCAAACTCTTTCCTTTACAAATCCTTCTTCACTGGGACAAACTGTTTGAAATGTGATCGTATATTGTTCCCGTTTATTTAAGAACGCTATCAGGTAATGTTCCTTTGAAGGTTTGGAGACGTGCATGACCTTAATTTTTTTTCCGGGTTATTAGAAATGCATATAAAAGTTTTTACCAAGTTGCCTTCCTCTGATAGTGCAATTTGGTATTTCTACATCGCTAGACTTTAAAATGTTTTGTGTATCGTGTTTCGTATTAATCTTTTGCTCTCTGCTTTGACCTTGCAGGAGAAAGAACTGTACAAGTGGATTTTTAGTGGAGTGATTGTGCTTACACTGTCATCAGCCGCTGTGCTTACCATCTTCATCCTTTTGAGACCAGATCAAATGGATGAAAGCTAAAACTTCGCGTTAAAATGAATCCGATTAAATGGCGACATAATAAAGCCTTATCATCTTCTTGTTTAATGCCCCGTATGTATGGAGCAGAGTTATCCTTCATGTACCTTTATCGCTTTTAAAATCCAAATACGGCCTTTCAGTGAGACGATTTAAGTATACTGCGCACAGATTAAACTACAATTATTTCAGACCAAAACTAATCTCGATAACACACAAATTATTCAAGATTCCTGTCAAGTACTAAAAGTGGCATCTCATACTTTCTTAAACTATACTTATTATGCATTAATGATTATTATGCATTAATGATATCAAACGGTAAAACCATAAAGAAGAAGAAGTTTTCATAAACAGGTAAACACCGCGGATCAGTGTATTAAGCATTGACCGAGATGATCCGGGAAGACGAGTCAATATGTTTACATGGTAAAATGCTGTTTTAGGTAGAAGATAAATCCTTATTTTCAAAAGTGAATTACTAGGAAAGCCGGAGCGGGACGCTGTTGTAGCTTTGTCATGTTTGTCAGTGGTAAAGGTTTCACTAGAAAAATGATGATTTTTAAAACCATCTGTACATTAATATGTGGCCGACTTGGGATCATAGGTTCCTGCGAAGTCGACACAAACGAAACATTTTTTTAAAATACGCATGGCAAAATCTCACATAAAGTATGTATATATTTGTATTAATATCTGAAGAGATGCTAGTGTTGATGTCAGCTTATTTTAGTTTTCTCAGTAGAAACAATTTTTTATAGAGCCTTTTCTTTTGAGAAAAATATTAAGTTTTTATCAACAGAAGCATTTCTTCTTAAGGTATCAGAAATTAGCTATAGTCTTTTATACAGGTAAAGCACATAAATAGATACTTCAGTTTAATATTTTTTCACTGAAATATTAACTGAAGGAGAGAACCAGTCAGCTTGTTCAACTCAGTTCTGTCTGTCCGGTCTTTATGTTTGTTGGCACTTCGCGATAGTTATTACTATTTAGTATCGCCATAAGGCTGGTATCCATATAATCGCTACTGTCGCTCCCGTCGCGACCAAAATTATTCAGCGACAGTAGCGATTATATGGAAACCTAAACGTTCGCGACAGTAGCGACGGGAGCGACAGTAGCGATTGCAATCGCTGGAATCGCTCATGTTCTATCTCGGCGATTGTAGCGATAGGAGTTTCGCGACGGGAGCGATAGGAGCGACGGGAGCGATATATGGAAACCTGGAGTTCGAATTTAGTCGCGATAGTAGCGATTGAATGCATCCCAGAAACCACTACACCGCGTGCTAGCTGTCCCACGTGTCTTTTGAAAAAAGAATAACGGCTAATTTTTTAAAATCTATTGCCATGCATACTCAAATAAATAAATACATGTGCCAGTTTATATTGACTAAATAAAAAAAATATGCCAGTCTATTTCTAGTTTATGTAAAGTATGTATGCAAATCGTATGATTATTCACTCTTAACTCGCAAATTTCAAGTAATAAAAGTTATTTCAATCTTCTTTTTGACTAAATAATACAAAAAATTGTATCGCGAATAAACAAAGGAGAAACAATCAATTGCTTACCGATAGTAATATTCTCTATCATCGACACGAAGTTCCTGGACTAAAGTGTGGTAGGCGCCTAAATCTTCCCTCTTCTGGAAAATTTTTCCAGACCACCTCGATAGTTAGCCATTTATTAGCGATGGCAGCGATTATATGGAAACCAGCCTTTAGAGCAAGAGTTAGTAAGCAATTGAATTGTGTTCATTCTTTATTTTAAGTAAGAGTTAGTTAGCACTAGATCCTTAGTTATCATAGCTCAGTTGTAGAAAATATTAGCTGTGGATTTGTTTTGTATTTGTTTTTTGTGTATAGAATATGCGAACTAAACTTGGCTTACTTAATTTTGCAGTTTATGTTCTGGTAACAGAGCTTACTTACAAACCACTACACGCCTCCCGATACCAGATACACCCCCTGGGGTTACATAGCTTTGAATTTTATTCTTTCACGTGCATCTGCAATATTTCATGCTACTCACCAGCCGTGCAAAAAACTCATTCTACTTTTTGAATCATTGGCCACTCCTTTTGCTTGACTCGATCAGCTACAAATGAATATAATTCGTTCTCGCTTTTAAAACAGTTTATTTATCATTATACTGGTCTATACTTTATGTTTATAAATTAGTTCTGATAATTTTAGTCAAGTCGAGAGCCCGGAAGTGAAACCAAAACACATGTTTTACACCAAAACACATGTTTTACAATTACGGATGTAGATTTCCTCCAAAAATGTATCTTAATCCGTTAACAAGGAATCGCACCATTTTGGCGCCCCAGTGTTTGGATTAGGACAACAATGTCTCCGGCGCAAGGGCATAATGTTGCCACTGTGGTTAAATCGGCCCGAATTTCAAGTAAAAGCTTTCTGATTTAGTTTTGTAATCTGATAATACACCCAGCGCAATGGAAATAGACTTTTAAAACTGCGAACCATAAACGAAATTGGGAAAACTGTGACCCAAACTTTACAGAGCTGAAAAAGAGCTAACATTTCAGTTATCACAGCATCAATTTACTGTGCAATGAAATGGAATTGGTGTATTAAAGACAGCTTGAAATGGTTTCATTCGTGTAAGCTAAATGTACGTGTCATTCAAACCATTATTTGATTCAAAGAAAATGCTGGTGTAATTTTCTTTTTTTCTCCGTAGAATAAACACCGTTTTTAAAGATAAAAATTTGCTGAGCAATTAATTATCTCAAACCTGACATGCTTAACTATGTTATCACTTCATAAATTATACGGATATTTACAGAAATTGATTTACTCGAATGGTATGATTTATTTTTAAGTCAGTTCAACATTTTAAATAGAAATAGAAATGACGGTCGGTATCTGGGGTTTTTGAACATTACTAAGAAACCATTGTATGAAATAAACTAAATGATAAAAGATATGCACTTTTAGAGGACAATTTTATCAAAATAATCACGAACAAGACAGAAGAACTGAGTGACGATCAAAAATACTCAGTAGGGTGTTTGGGACAGAAAACAGTTTTTAAGCAGTTGAAAGCTGCATGAGATGGCTCGTGGCCAATAAGTAAATTTTACGGGAGAGCCAGACTTTCAAAAAGGAAAAATATCTCCATATAATTGAGATGGATCGAGCTGTGTTTTTTATAAAAAAACAAAAGCAGAAGTCATGCATTTGTCAAAATTAGTTAAATGACCAATTACGTTTGTTATGAACCGACTACACAATGCAAAACTAAAGCATTTTTAAAATAGTCAATGAATTTTTTGAAACGTTCTCCGGATAAATAATGAAATTTGTCAACATTCGGTCGTAAATCTTTGCAGCCTTTGGTGATTTGACTATAGCAAGTTTTGATTCTGATACAAGACGTCATGAAACACAATTTGTAGAAAAATGCGTTTAGGTTCATCATACTAATATATATCAGTTCTTGGTCATGCGCCGAACTGAATTGGTTTCTTAAACTATTTACGATTGTCCTCTGAATCATTGTACGTAAGTACTATACAAATTGCGCAAGATACAAGTAGTACATGAGTAGATGCATTACTTCTAGATGTGATATAACATGTGGTTACGGTGTAATTGAAAAATCTAGTTGAACCAATAGTCGTAGTGCAAATACGGTAATGTTGGACGAACTGTAGTCCACATGCATGATAGATACATCATCTGAGCAAAACCTTTGATCAAATAACAGTGTTATTACATTGGAATTCGGTATTCATTTATAGAATAACAAGTTTCGTTTTAGTTAAATACTTGTAGAATTTTTGTGTTAAAAAAAACCCAAATACAATATCTTTATACAGACTTTTTGTCGGGACTTCTCTCTCTACCGCCGAAAAAAGAAATGATTTTCGTGTTAATAAGCTTATTGTATTGAAATCTTTTAATTCCCTCTTAACACCGCTATGTCGCTAAGCGAAGCGTATATATACTGTTTGTATTAAAGGCGCCATACGACTGGCACCACTTCTCACAAATAATTCACCGACTGCCGCTCTGCACCATCCACAGTACCGTTCACAAGTCAGGAAGGAAATACCTCAACTGACATTAATCAATTTAAAGTGATCAGCTACACCTGTCAACAACTTTAAACCATTAACCATTCTTTACATTTTTGCATTTTTTTTAAAATGTTGCTCAATAGACCAGGCATGCTGAGGACCTAGGATATATGCTAAGCAAGGGGTAAGAGATGGAAGTGGGGTGGGGTGGGGAGGAAGTGTCTCACTCGCAAGAGTAGTTAGTGAATGGCTGAAAAAAGCTAGCTAAATTATCCTTTCGAGTCTAGTGATCCATGGGGTCGGCGCTTATCTCCGGTTTCTGTAGTGTTAAGCGGATGAGAGTCTTTGACTCCCCCTGGACGGGACACTAATCCATCGCAGGTTAGCTCCCAGCAAACGCTGGTACTCATTTACCTACCCCGGGAGGATGGAAATCTGAGTTGGCTTAAGCGGAAAAGAAGGCCACACAAATATTCGAATCTCGGCAAAATGCCGGGATCGAACTGGGGACCTTGTGGTTAGAAAGCAGAGATCTTACCAACTGCGCCAACCATGTCCGTCCATGGCTGAAAAACTACGTTGAAAACAATTTGTTAGTGAACCAGTACAAATAAAAGCCCGAATTAAGACAGCAACTTCAACCGTAGACAGCTAATTCTGCCTTTTTAGGACTCGTCAAGTCCGGTGTAGAGAGTTTGAATAGATAACCAGCTCAAATGGTTCACCGTCTTTCACTCTCAAAGCTGTAGCACAATAGAAAAACATATTCATACCAGTACGAGTAGCATTTGACAATGCGATTCTGTAGAGATGCACGTGGCGAAATTATGCTAGAGAGTAAAAATGTTTTCATAAAAAAAGCAAAACTAAATATACTAAAATAGAGAAGTGTCGTGAATTGTTCCTGTTATTTTGTGCTCTTAGGCCCCGTCCACACGTATCAGGATATTTTTGAATCCGCAACTTTTCCTTTCAGGGTACGAAAATATTCGCGTCCACACGTTGTGTGAACAACAGCGGATTCACTTTAGTATCCAGGAAAACTCTATAAATATTGGTTAAGGAGAATGCGGGGCGCCATTTAGATGTCATTGTATCAGAGAATATCCGGATTTGACCGTCCACAAGTACCCGTAATGTTATCGGATTCAGAAATTTCCAATCTGGATAGCGGATTCAAAAATATCCAGATTTTCTTGCGAACTCGCCGGATGTGTATTTTCGGAAAAAAAAGTTTCGGATTCAAAAATATCCGGAAACGTGAGCACGGGGCCTTAATATGAAGTGTGTGGTTTTTTACTTATTTTGTTGTAAATAAAGAAAAAGATTTTTCAAAGCTTTTAAAAACACATGCACAGAGAGCGCTCTATAATGGTGCGGTATATACATATAGCGGTAGTAAAAAGTGTCGTGAAACCTTAAAGTTGTAGAGTGTCAAAACTTTTTTACTTTTGTATTTTACGTGGGAGTGGGGTTATTTATTTATTTATTTTTTATTTTGTCTGTCCTTGCCTTGCCGCAGCATAATTTAAAGCTCTAAAAACAGTGTCAATAAACTAAACAAAACTTTTACTTTTAAACAGTTCTGGAAAAAGACAATAATCTCAAGCATAAAAGTCTTGCCAATGTTTTTACACAAGATTTTCAAGCTCATAGTTGGATATACTCAACCGCAAAAACAAGAGATCTGACATGGAAGGGAAATTCAAACGCTGGCGGGGATTATAAACAAATTTTCTTTATGGGGCCTTATGTGTTGAGTTCAGCTTTATAAATGGACTGTACAAATGTGCCAGCCAATCTATCAATCAATGAAAATCTTTTATTAATACCCTACTGCAGTTTACCAACTGAATTAAAGGACAATCGAGTAATACTATAAACAATAATAAATAGCGCTATAGTAATAAGAAAAAAATAATTAAAAAAGGTTAAAAAATGTTTTCTATGTGCTCAAAAAATATAAATATACAAGAAATATCTCTTTATGATAAATGTTATAAAAACAGAACGATCTAATTGATCATCTTTTAGTGTGATGCGAAGCAAAGCAAAGAAAAATATGTTTATGCATTGATGCTTTCTAGTAGTCCTCTCACCGCTCATGTTCAATCATTGTTATTATGTTACTCTTTTCTAAGGAATAGATGAAATAAAGCTCTTTATATATCGCTAAAAAGTAAATCTTACACGAGGTTAAATTTGACATTAAGAACTTAAACAGAAAAAAGGCGAAAATGTTTCACGCTGTCTCACAAAAAAACACAAACTTCAAACTTGTTTAAAAGGCGGGAAAACTGCTAGCTGAACGTGCGCCAAAAATTTCGCCAAACCAACTTTGGTGAATTTTACTTTAGCGAGTATACACTCAAATTTTAAGTAAAATTCACCAAAAATTGCTTTGATTTATATTTTCGGTTGCTTGATTTTATCATCTCTCGCTCTCGTCGGTTTGTGACAGAGAAACCAAAATCACATGATTGATTTTGACCAATTGCAGGCGCTGATATTTTACAGTGATCGAAGAGCGCTTATTGATGCTATTTAACGGTAAAGAAATTAGTAAAGCTATTTGTTTCACCAGCTGAGTTGTGCAACGACTCGGTGCCTGATCGCAGATTGTATCCGTGCTACTTAACAACAAGCGGTTGCGCCTTTTTCTATGCCCAAGCTTGCTTGAGATAATTATTATCTTTGCATTGGTTTCACCTCAAAGTATTCAGTGACTCTTCTGTTTCTTAAGGATGTTCAATTAACAAGAGCTTCGTTAAGCAAAGTCTTAGGGGAAAAATACCTATCAGAGCTTTGATCTGAAATTAGCTAGATGAGATCACTCAAAGATATACGTAGCTTCGCCCATTCTGAGGAATACTTTAGCAACGATTTTACAATGCTGCAATGAATAGAAGCAAGGCCACCCTTCTTAAGGACAAGAATGACAAAGAGGAGTTTAATTGCTTTACTATAGATATAGAATAACTATGCTTGTTCCACGTCAAGTCGTTTGGAATGTTGAGCCCAAGTATAACTTGTTGGTAGTGGACCTTAGTTTCAATTCGGGTGCCTCTGACAGAAAGAAGATTTGATATTTGCAGGTTTATATATAAGGAAATCTATAACCATTTCTTTACAGTTCCTGCTATTCAGGTTAATGTTTTGTGGACTAGCAAATAGTTAGTATTGTCATACACAAAAATAGACAGATAACTAAAGAAGCTACTGAGAATTAATTCACAAAGAGACGTGTCATGTACATACATATTTTGCAATATAGCTCCAGTCTTAAGCGAGACGATATACTAGTTTCCTAAAAAGACGTGTCACAAGTATTGTACCGTGACGGAAACCTCCTTCGGGGTGGGGTTAGATAGTAGATGAGAAGTGTTCATCAATTTTCACACACTGCTGGCAGTTGACAAGAAAGGTGCGGAATTGATGACTAAGAGAGTCGTGCCCTTTGCACCTAGTGTCAAGTTCGTGAAGCAAGTCTCTGTGGCCTCTTCCTGCATGAAGTCCTTTTAATATTCGTTGGTGTGCTTCCTCTGTTCATGGTTTCCAGGAAATAGAATGGGGGATGATCTCTTGTCCACAGGGACCAACCTACAAAAAATTAATCAATCTACGTGGTCCCGTAACTGATCAAAAATGATTGGTAAGTGGCTGAGACGCGGGTCAAATTCCGCCATGTTTGGAAGGTTTACACTTAGAAATAAGCACCAGGATAAATTTCATTAGCAAGATAAGGACCTTAGCATTGGAAGACGTTTATAGCTACAATTAACAAAATAAGATTTGAGCTGAGCGATTCTAGCGATCTCAGTCTCAGACAACCACTCCAGTCGTTAATTTCGCGAAAGCAACAGTTTTCGTCGGTTCAGAATATTTATAGTAGTGGTTACAACTTGCCGAAATCAGTGGGCATAATAGCAAAATTCCCAAGCTACAACGAGCGCTATCCATTTTAGGTGTGTGTCTGAAAGAAGGCGCTAGTCTGGCAAAAATATCTGATCAAAAACTGAGATCAATAATCTAGCTTGTCTGTTAGTTTGACTTCTGTCATTATGACAGCAACACTTGGTATGATATAAGAACAATGATGCACGTTAAGAAAAGAATTGGCGGACTTTTTTGTTTCTCTCCTTGTGAAGTTTTTTCCGTTACCATAAGAAAACTTCAGTTTTTATTAAAGCCGTTGTTACAAATGTTGAACTCAGCTTCAATGATGGCTGCTAAAATGACATTATCTCAAATACAGCAGTAAATATACCAGGGGCGGATACAGGGGGGTGAATTGGGTGAAATTTCACCCCCCTTTTCTTCAATTTTCTTGTACATTCTTTGTACTTGCCACCCTTCGTCTCCTAGAGTCACTGGTAAATTCTTAGTATTATTCACACCCCTTCTAGAATTTCTGGATCCACCACTGTATACATTACTCAAGATGCCAAGTGTTCGGCTATCTGTTTATTTTTTCTGTCTTAAAATGACCATAAGGTGTAATCGTTTTTCTTGGGTCGGCAATTGTGATATTAAACCTTGGAGTGTACAGTTTTCTTCCTCTTAAATCTGGAACCATATCGACCAAAGGTTCAACTAAAAACACACTTTCATTTTGATATTGCGAAGGTGTCTCGGCGCGTATTTCTTGTAAAATATCCATCCAGTTATCTAGGATTCTTTGAGGATATCCTCGGTGTTGTTTGTTTAACACAGTAATAGCATTGTACCTAACAACCTGTCCACGGAACAAAACATCCGCCTTAAGGATGACATACTTTTGGCTTTCCCACCAACTTTCTCTTTCGTACTTTAGTTGATACGGTAACAACATCTCGACAATGTCTGTGTGAAACGCATTGAAAGCGGCGTCAAATCCGATACTAACTGGCAGTATTAAGGGCAATTCAGAAGATACGGTTCTCGTGGAACAACAAAGGGAAGCAACATAGGAGCCATTTGAAAGCAGCTTTCCACAGCGGCTGCAAAAATGTGTCAGTCCAACAGCCGGACGGTAGTCAATGAGAAATCGCTCAAACGCTCTCAAGGCCGAATCTTTTGCTTTGATGCTGTTACCTGTGAAACTAGGTGTAAACGAGATGTCTATGTCCTCATCAAGGAAAATATAATACAAGTATCCACGATTTCGTTGTCTACCGATGCGATACAAAAGATTTCTTCCATTTCCCCAAGTTGTTTGATTGTCAAAAATATAAATGAAATGGTCGAGAACTTTTTGTTGTTGATTTTTGCAGCTCTCTCTCCAGTTTAAAACAATGACATCTCTGTTATCTCCGTTACCGAGCATGTCATCTTCGATTAGATTTGCTGGGAGGCAGTTTTCAGATTGAACTAAATACAAAAACATTTTTGTTTTCGTTTCTTCATTATTTTCGCCAACACTTTTTACCAGTCTCGGAGAAAATGTTTGCTTCTTTTGGTGAGTGAATCTAAAGTTTAAACTGATCAGTTCATACTTGCTATTATAAATAATCTGTAAATGAAGATATGAACAAAAAACCAGTCCAATTAGGCAGAAAGTAGGAAAAATGTACCAACACCCATCCATACAGCTTTCTTTGATCTTGAAGTTTCTTACTGAATCAGGTTACTATTCAATTGTTTTCTTATCAATTTGCGTTGTACAGTATCTCATATGAAAGTCAAATCGCATCTTAAGACGCACTGATCTTCTGATCTTTAGTGTGCGTTAGTAAAGTAAAGAAAATGTAAGACACATGCAATTGTAAACAGGCCTGGCACCTGAAAAACTTCAGATTTAAAAGAAACAACCAGCTCATTTGTTATAAAACAGGTGGCAGTAGTATTTGAGATATATTGCTTTATTGTCGTTATTTTAAACAGTGATTCTGTCAAATTCTTGATCCAAAGGATGTGAATTTTTCAATGTTCTAGTTTACCAACTTTTTTGGAATTTTCAGAAATCATAAAGTGAGAATAACATTGCAAAAACAATTCCGGGTAATTTTTTACGGATGATTTGATATGTTCTTGCATGAAAGATTTCCTCTAAAACAAAGCTTGTTGACAATAACAACCAGCCAAGATTATGTCAACTGTGTTTCATTCATCCACGGAAAAGCCAAAACAGTGATGTCTCCAATTGCTCCAATGGCGAAATTCACACAAGCATGCATTAGGCTGAGACTTTTAATCACTGCTGTTGTTAAAGTTTATAGATGCTAACGTCGGTGATGAAAGCCTTTTAAAGTATTTTAATTATGCACCATTATTTCTCTATTTTTCTCAGACGAGGAAGATTCAACGGAGGTTAAGACAACGACAACGTATTCACTTCAAATCGGTAATGTTTTACAATTTTACATTTTGCTGACGTTTCAGAGAACAAATTTGCAGTTCCAATGTGGCAAAATGTTAACATTTTTTTCAGAAAATGTTTGTATTTTTTTGTTCAGTACGGTAATAAAACTTTGATTACGATAAGAGTTTTTTCCAGTTCACTGAATTTTAGCACAAAAATCTCTGAGCCATATCGTGCCACCGGCCATCACGAGTAGGTCGTTGTAGTTGAAATAAGACAAAATAAAGAATTAAAAAAAAAAAGACTGCTTCGCTATCTAAATAAAAATCTAAATAGCAAAGCTTACAGACTATATATTATTTAGTTGAAATCTATAGGAAGAATGCTATTTATCACGAATGTATCTATTTTATTACATAGATATAAAATACGCCACTCGTAGATTTCATATAAACTACATCCGGGATACGAGTGACATACTTTCCATATCCTCACTAGTTAAGATATCGTTGACGTCATTCCTTTGTTTTCCCGTCTTTTCGTTTAGTTGTTTCTATTTTCGAAACACTCGTATCTATGTAATAAAAAGAAAATTAAACGTTGGCTTGAAAATATGAAGATTTTATATCAGCAATTGCATGAAAGCTAGTAATATACGTTTTACCACTGTCATAGCATACTGTAGTAGCGTTATACATTCAACGTTCTGCATTCTGCAAGTTACACCCGCCCTACTCAAAATATAAAACTTTGAATGGAACGTTTAATTCAACATAAACATGTATTCAAGTTTAATAAAATCTGAAGCAAACATGCTTTGAGTCTTGCTTGAGAGGTCTCAATTTCTATTGGAAAAGCATATATTTTTGACGGCTCCATTTTGAGTTGATTCAGTCTGACCTTGCTGCCCCTGGATTGCCCCCACATCACATTATTAGTGTCACGTGCTTTAGTTGGTGAAACTTTTATCTATAAAATTAATCGCTCGTGAAGTTATGCAGATTTGATAACAAGTTATACCGATTCGGATTTCTTCTTTAACTCAGAAAGAGTTTTGGCGGCCTGGCTTGTATAGACCTGTAAGATTATTCCGGGTAGCCAGCACCTTAGTTAGTTAAACCCTTGGCCACAGGCTGGGGTATAGATCACTGGCGAGGGAACGTCACTTCACCTGTCCTGGGTCCCCGATTATAGTTTTCCCCACGAATAACCCGCCTATTGTGCTTCTTGGACAGTTGATCCCCCCCATGTTGTTCTGGGCCTGCTTCTCTTTCTCATCCATTGTGGGTTCCACGTGTCAACCTATATAATACTTCTTATAACACAAACAAATACCTTCTCCGTTTCAGGGCTTGGCTTGTGATGCTAGCTGCTGGCTTCCTCAGGGTACGACCAAGCCAACCCTAATTTCTCTTTTTGGTCTGAAGGTCGACTGGATCTTTCCCAGTTTGCTTCCACAGCTCTTCATTTGTGACTTTGTGGAACCACTTGATGCGTAAGATCATTCTCAGGCATCTGTTGAGGAGAGTCTGTAGCCTGTGTGTGGCTGCTTTTGTAGTGCGCTAGGTCTCGCGGGTATACAGGAGGACTGATTTCGCCTTTATGTTAAAGATCTGCAGCTTTGTCTTTACTGATGCAGTCTGGGAATTCCACAATGGGTTTAAAACCTTGAGCGCCGCCGTGGCGTTTTTCCAGTCCACCTGCAGATATCTTTATCAGTATCACCTTTTTTGTTCACTATACTACCCAAGTAGGTGAAGTGTTCCGCGTCCTTCCCCTTTAGCTTGATAGTGTCACTGCTAGTGCTGTTCACTCTCAACACCTTTGCTTTTCCTTTGTTGAGATGAAGTCCCAGTTTTTTGGCTTCATTTGGCATTTCTGTTAACTTTCTATCAAGGTTGCTGTGGCGGAGTGACAAAAGAGAAACATCATCCGCGAATTCAATATCTTCTAGCTGTTTGAACAGCAACCACTGTACGCCCCTCTTGTGCCCCTCTGTTGTTCTTGTCATGATGCAGTCCATGGGAATGAGGAAAAGAAACTGCGATAACAAACACCCCTGCATGTCTAACGCCTGTGACGATGTTGAAACGCTCTATGAGTGTCTTCCCATTATGTGTCACCTGCCATGTAGAAGACTCATAGACTGCTGATGCATGATTTGTGCTGGGATGCCATGGTGCTTTGACAGCTTCCAAAGTGTTGTTTTGTCGACACTGTCAAATGCCTTCTCCATGTTAATGAAGCCAACGTACAGGAGTAAATTCCACTCCAGTGACTGTCCAATGATGATTCATAGTGTCGCTAGGTGATCAATGCATGAACGGTAAAGCCTACCTGCTCATCCCTAAAGCGTCTCTGTCAGCCTAGGTCTTCATTCTCATCAACAAGATCCTGTTTAAAACACTTTCCCTGGCATGGAGGAGAGTGATTCCCCGCCAATTCTTACAGTCTCTTAAACTCCCTTTCTTTGGCAGCTTGGTAATATAGCCATGTTTCCAGTTCCTTGGGATCTCTCCTATCTCCCAGCACCTTGCAACATGTTATATTGAGATATTATTTTTACAAATCAAACAAACATTAAAGTAAAATAAACTATTATTATGTTGTGCTTCAAGATGTTAAATTAAACAGAAAATGGTTAGGTTTGTATCTTCGAACGTCGCAAAACAAAAGCTTCATAATATTATGAATAATCGCCAACGAACCAAGCGAACGAAAATGCGAGCCTGGCGAAGCGATAGCAACATAAGCCAGGAGTACACAGAGAAAGCAGAGAAAAAACATTTTCCGTTGGAGTAAGCTGATGTAGCAATAGATTTTGTGTGAGCCAGCAGAACTGGATTTTTGTATGAACGAACAGTGGCTTATTCATTTTATCAACGATTATTGTCAGAATTAAAGAAAATTCCCTAAAAAAGGAAAACAAAAATGTTCCAACAGAATTATTTATGTTCGTAAGATTTCTACACGTAAAGTAGATGCTGAGATATATTTCAGTTTTTTTGTTTTCAAACAGTAAAATGAGAGCACCAGTTCCCAGTGCTTGCACAGCTCAGTTCTGTCGTCCTCATTATTTTGTCTTGCTCGTTGGCACTTAGCGATAGCTATTACTAGTATCATAGTATAAACTCTTTCAAATAGTAAAAAGAAAGCACGAGTTCCCAGTGCTTGCACAGCTCAGTTCTGTCGTCCTCATGGTTTTGTCCTGCTCGTTGGTACTTAGCGATAGCTATTACTAGTATCATAGTATAAACTCTTTCAAACAGTAAAAAGAAAGCACCAGTTCCCAGTGCTTGCACAGCTCAGTTCTGTCGTCCTGATAAATTTGTCTTGTTCCTGGTAGAGTTAACCTGGATGAGAAATTGTAAAGATTTGAGAGATCCAATTGCTGTCAAGCGATACATGTATTCTTGCCGGCTCAATTTTGGGTCCCCCACAGTTCAATATTAGTGTCAGGTTCTTTTCTGTGGCAAAGTACTAGTTGATCGACACCAATGCTCACTCCACTTCTGGATAAGATGAACCTGGAGTGAAGGTTGCAGAATCAACAACAGTCATTCTTCTACAATATATATTAAGTAAAAACCTAACCACCGATTCTCCAATAATTAGCCACAAGTAAATGTAGATAGTCGTTCAGTAATTTATCTGAAAACATTCTTATCTAATTTTAACGAATAGTGCTTGAAAAAATTCTTTTTCAACGGCAAATTGTGCTAAAGTGCATGCGCATGTTAAGTTGAGCCCTTCGGCACTTCACACTTAGTGAAACCTGTATAACCCTAACATTTGCCCTTGTAAAGGAGCTCTCGTGTTTTCAATTGAGCTGCAGAGTTCAAAAATTTATTGCAATCTTTGCTTAGATTATTGTTTTCTATTCAAAGTGAACAAGAACAACCTTGCTAACCTTTAATAGCACCTTTTTTTATTTTACAACTATTTGGACAATACCTTTTACCCCGTAAAACTTTAGTTCAAAAGCTAAATTTGTGAATCAGAAAGTCACGAGTAAACAATGAAATGTTCGGTTTGCCGAGTTCTCAGTTGCAGGGAATCAAAATTTGGAACGTACCACGTGTGCAGGGTATACCAAAATGATAATTATTGCTCTTTTATAGCTCATTAAATTGGTATCATTTCATTGTCGATATTCTGCTTTATTAGCATAAACCTCAAGGTAGCTAAAAAAACAATGATAAATAAGGTTTGAGTCTAAAAACTTTTGAAAGCTTGTCGAACTATAACAAAGAGATGAGACGCTCAATTCAAACAGTTTATAAAACGATGTGGCGGTTCAGATTACTCAAAACAGCTGGATGGCAAAAATATCATGAGTCCGCATCAGCAGACTATAAGTAAGAGCGAGATTTGCCCTAAAAATAAGACGGTTCGTACAAACGCCGTGACGCTATAAGATGGAAGTTGCTCGCTCCTACTTATGGGATCCTGCCCGCATACATTCTCTGTAAAACCTCGATTAAATCACAGGAACATTGTTTAGCATACTCTCATATTTTCAGATGTTTTTTTTACAAAACACTCTCAATATACAGTGTGCAATGTTCAGCTAAACAGTAAACTAAACTCAATATAAAAGTCTGAAAATCACTTCTTTTTTATTCCTTGGAAGAAAGTCTGAAGAAGAACTTTAAAAGAGATTGTCGCGACTTGCAAGAGTACACAGACAGAACTTGAACGCGTGCTCAAAACAAGTACAGACAAGGACTTTGAAAATCGTTAACAAAAGTGAATTATACAATTAAAAACCTTACTTTAGCAAACAAGAACTTGTACGATGAAGGAAACATTTATTACGTTATTTGGAATTTTTCTGCTATATCTAATAAACGTACAAAAATTTACTCGAGCTTTCCAGCGCGAAATTTTTTTCTTTAACTGATGTACCATCAACCTCGTCATCATATAAACACGCACACTTGTATAACTGACCGGTACAGTTATCTCCCGATATTGGGGACACCCGCGGGACCATAAGTTTGTGTCCGTAATATCGGGAGTCCGTAATAGTGAGGTGCGGGAAAAAATCCCAAATTTTACCTTAATTTGAAGCAAACCTCGATGACTCGGTGCTGCCACGCTGCTTTATTCTTTCTTCAATTTAACTTTGTTTATTGACTGATTTATGAAAAAGCAGCTTCTACTAAGTGGCTGTATGTTAAATGTCAAACAAGTTGTTTAAACTTAAATACAACATTTATGAGCTATATAGAGTTAAAAACTTCAAGACTTTTAACAGCTTTTTGATGGATGTAAAGGCTAGCTTACTATTATTTTGCCAAATACATGAATTTAGTGGCTCCAATTCTTAAAAACGAGAGAAAAACAATGAAAGTTTAAGTTTGGGACCAGGCGAAGTGTCCGTATATCCGTAATAGCGACCGTCCATTATTTCGAGAGCTGGTATTACAAATTTCTTTATTGTTTCATCTGGGGATTTTTCTTTTGTCCGTAATAGCGAGGTGCCCGTAATAGCGGGGTATCCGCAAGGTGGGAGTTGACTGTACTGAGGAAGGGTAAAGGAAGTATATGTGGGACATCATTGACATGGTCTCCAGAAGGAAAAGGAAAGAGGCGCCTGCCAAAGACAACGAACATACTAGAGCAGGATAGAAGACCTGGAGGTTAGTGCTGGAGATAGCAGAAGGCAGGACCAAGTGGCGTTTGTTAGTCGAGGCCTTATGTGCCACATGGCATGAAGAAGACAGGTAATAGGTACATAAAACATAATATAAATACATGGGATTACAAGCACAAATATTCGTAAATACTTCAACTCGACAGGCCCTTGACTGTTCTCACTCATTCTTACCATGTCTACTGCTTCTCTGTCATCTACAAACACAGCATCATCTATAGGAGCACCCTGTAAGTTGGCTGTAACGCGACCTTGACCAATGCCTTTGGAGGAAGGAATACAAATGAAATAAAATTATCTATTACGTGCCTTGCAACTTCCATCAATCTAATTGGTTGACGAGCGTCTGTAAAACAGCGTATTCGGACCACGGACCGTATACGAGCATATTCGAACCACGGACAGTATACGAGCATATTCGGACCACGGACCGTATACGAGCACATTGGGACCAAGGACCGTATACGAGCACATTGGGACCACGGACAGTGTACGACAGGCCTCACAGCACCTCTTCTCTTAAATATAGGTTTTTTTAAAGGTTTTAATACTGAAAATATAGGTTTTTAAAGGTTATCAAGGGCAAAAATATAGGCTTTTATAGGTTTACAAGATTTGTTTTCCAGCACGATAAAAGTAATAGACAGCAAATCTTACCTCAACTCTCAGTCTT
>JAOTRI020124310.1:0-11888 GCA_028564885.2 Zoanthus sanctaehelenae
CGAACCCCAGCCTCCCACATTGCAGACTGGCACCTTACCAACTAAGCTAACCAGGCGGTGGTGAAGCTTTTCGTTCACCTTAGGGCAGTAAAGATGGTGTCCCCAATAAATAAACCTTTGGCCTGCTTGAAAATAATTGTTATCTAACTAAAGTTTATCAATATTATCATTATTCTATTCTCCTTCTCCTCTTTCATATAGCATTCTGTTTTAACCTATGTTATTATTTCCGAATAATTTATGTTCCGCATTCAGTTCTAATATATTCCATACAGTACCACTCCATTCTGTTACGTTCTCTAACTTTGTATTGTGTTTCAACCCATTCTTTGTTGTTTTAATCGAATCCATTGTATTCTTTTCGAATTTGTTGAATTCTGTTCTATTATATTTGTTAAATCTATTTCGATATTTTTTTCATTGTAGCAGTTTCTGTTTTGTTTTGCTGCTTTAATTATTCATAATTTCTTCTAATTCATGCATATAGAGGTCACATTTAAGTAAAGCAAACAAGAAGTTCAAGATTATCTCTTGCTTTGATATTATTGCACTCGTCAATAAAACTATGTGAGTACTAAAAAAGTGCTGGAAATTAGGTTTTCAAAGACATCATTTCCACCATTTTGATATAGAATTGCGTATTTTGTTAACCAAATATCTTTGGTTTTTTGTATCTGTAGATATTTTCTAAACAATCTATATGTCTGGTTTTGGCACCTGCATTTTGTGGCAAGCTCTCAATTTAATTTCAAAGGAGCTAGTGAATGCGAACCATGATGTACCAGTGAGCTTGTCTGGTTATTTTCTTCAATTCCAAATATCGACAGTTTTCTGAGGTTTGTAAAATCTTTTATTAAATTAGGAAGAAGGTATTTGGTATTAAACCTTTTTTAAAAGATAATTTTGGTTGGATTGCTATGGCCCTTGAACTGTGTATAAAACAACGATCCAAATTAATCAAACACTGTATATTTTGTAAAGATAAAAGAAAATGTCGTGCTAAACTACTTAAACCTAACTTAAGCGTAAGACTTAAGCTCGTAGACTTGCTCGATAATTTTAATAATAGTTTCATGTTTCCCTATCTTTGCTATTCATTGTTCTCTTATCAAAGAAAAGTGCAAGAACTCTGATTATTGGCAGCAAATCAACTCAAATAAAAAATAAAATATAATTATTTGAGCTGAACTAGAATAAAGAAAAACCTACGTTCTAAGCTTAACTTGAAAAGCAAAAACTGTTTTCTTCAAAAATTTCGATTCTTGATTTTTGTTAATCTATGCCAGGTTTTGTAAATCATTTTATCGTTATATCTTTGTAAAGATGAGTTCCCGAATATTTCTAGTTCACAAAAATAAATTTTTTAAGTCGAAAAATCTTTTAGAAAAAGAAACAAGAGAACAAAAATAGCAGCTTTTATCTTATGATTTCTTTTATGCAATTCTTTTTTTAACGTTGTGAGGGTCCTAGAAAAGGCATAACATAGCAATGCAAATTTGCAAACGCTTTAACCTTTGAGGTTCAGCTATAATGAAACACTAGTTAAGCATATAGATTATACAGACCTCAGCGTTCGATGAGTTCAATCATAGGAAACGTGTAACATTAACGTTTAACCCAAATATTACACGCCGGCCTTTTAAAGAACATTCTTTCAATGCATTGTTCAATGCAAAGGGACTAGAATTACAAAAGGAATTCAAAGCAATTAAGTTACCAATAAGGCTTGTTTTTTATTCTCCTTTTTAAACAATTTCAGTTTAAATAATATTATCTGGTGATTGTAAGTAAAAACAATTAATTCTTGCACATAACATTGCAATTTACTAACACATCTATAAATGAATATCTATACTTGAAATTGCGGACACATTTCATATTTGTCCCTTCTTTTGTGGTTTATAAGCATTGATAAATTCGCATAATTAAAACAACAACCGTAAGTAAAAGATGTTTAAGGGCCGTCACATTTAATAAATATGTTTTTCAAACTAATTTTCAAAGACTAAAATGATTATATATAAAAGTTTATGAATTGCCGCAAAATGTTTCAATTCAACTTCTACATTTAGTAGGTTTTCTGGTATTGTTCCAAAAACAGGGGACCCTTGAAGATTTATTACCAATGCAACTAGAAGAACCTTCGTCTCAACTATTTTAAGAATTGAAGATATTTAATTCCAGGTACTTGTACAACAGAAAATTCATTTGTAAAGTATGAAATTTTGGCTGATCTCGAAATTTTTTTTTTCTGGTCTGATTGTCCTGTTTGTAAAATTTATTTCTTACGACTTCAGAAAAGAAAAGCAAAGAAAATAATGTGTTAATGGCGTGTCAATCTTAATACTCAGATAGGTAAAATGTTATTTTTCCCAACTCTGTGCCTTTAAATCTTTTTGCGTCAATCGTGCTCCAACTTAGTTGCATAATTTGAATTTTGTCTATGTCAATTTTCAAACCCTCCTCTCTGGCTTTGTGACACAGTCTTCTCTACATTTCCCTTAAACTGTCTGCTAAAAGAGCTTGCATGTTTCCCTATCTTAGATACTCGAAGGAACACTTTTTCTGTTTCTTACCAATTTCCTTTACTATCGTTTAGTTCATAATTCAATCAATGATAATGTCGAACTGAAACGTTGGTTGAGTTAGGAAACAACCTTAAAACCTAAGGTTAAACTTAGAGTATATTTTAGTTGAGCTAAGCCTTGCTGCATCAGATCAAATAGAAAGAAATAAGAGAAAAATAACATTTATAGCCCTTGGCGGGAATCGAACCCCACATCTTCGGTTTAATTACTTGTCCGACATGTTAACCAAACCACTACACCACTAGGACCAACCACGCTGGCAACGCAGCCGGACAATGTTACGTAGATTGTAACTGTAGGGGTTCCCAGGGCGATAGTTTTCTCTATTGATAAGTTGAACAACGTAATTTTTGGTACGCATATTTCTTTTAACATATTAATGTAGATGAATGTAATTTATCCGTTCGCTGTTATTTTTCTCTTGTTTCTTTCTATATATATCTGACACACCGAACGCATCAATTGCATTCATCTGCATCAGATCAAACATCGCTATACTTTGTATTGGCGTTTTATAGATTCAGTTATAATTAATCACTGAGATTGTAAACAACCGACTTAGACGATCTTCTGTTATCATTTCCATATATAGTTCAGCAGATATCTAAAAATAAAACTGAAAAATTACTTAAAACAATTAGTAAATAGTAGCCGAAAGTGACGTGAGTATCGGCGAATAGTCACCGGGACGAAGTCGACATATTCTTAAAGCCTGAAGTGACTAATTGTTTTAGTATAATTTCTAACATGATTATCCGAGAAAATAGAACAACAATTTAAAAAAATTCCGACTCAGAAACAGCAACAAACCTGGCCGCCACTTTGTATAAACTGAAGCCGTCATTGCTATATAATCACCGCCAGGAATTATAATAATTGTAAATTATTATACAATAATTGTAAATTATTATACACCTGGAAAATTATAGTTTGTTGGAATATAATTCGAACTTTTTTCTTATTTCTCTTTTAATTATGATTTAAAATTCACGACCTTTCGAACACCTTGCGAACGCGTTATACAAGGACTCCTGTCCTGGGATAGCGAGGTCATTTGTTTCTCTCATTCACACATCACAATTTAATCAAGAACGAAAGTCTAAAATCATTAAACATGCAGGATATTCAGAAACTGAAAAATTAGGACAAGAAAAATGAACCTTATACTGTTTGCTATCACAACTCACAACTACTAAGATGCTTGTCAGTGAATTCAGTCCACTCATAAATATAAAAATTACTGAAAAGGTTGTCTGTTGTTAGTCTTGTTGACTAAATTTTTGTTAAATAATAGTAACAATATTTTATTGGTGGTTCCAGTAAGATGATTTTAAAATAGAATTTCAGATAAAATAAAACAAAGACGAAAGACGAATCAGGCTTGCATGAAAAAAAGTTATTTTAATATGAAGTAATATTACCTAAAATGATTTTATCAAAGCAATTCGACTATGATACATAAAATGAGAAAAATACTCCGCTCCGTCCTTTTTAATAGGTTTATAAAAAACACGATTGCTAAAATAATTTTCCATTATTTTATATTTTGACAATTGGTATTAATTTTCCTCGTAGCCATAAACATAACTGGTTATAAGATTAATCTTTTACGCAGCCCATCGAAAAACATTCGGCAGATCAAAGAAAGGATTGAAATCTGTACATAAATTTTGTATGTTATTTTGAGAAAACTATAAAACCGTGTAAATGAATTTTCGGTTGTGAAGTTCACTAAATAACTTCAGCAAAAACATTTTTAGCCGAAATTGTTCGAAGCAATTTGAGCAAAACGGTACAACTCAAAATTGCTTCACAACTTTGAAACTTTTTTTAGAGAAATGTAATTATGTTTCTGTTCAAGAAAAATATTTTTTCAAATATTAAAATAATCTATCATTTTTTTAATGGTGTAATTAACAAGCCGATGTGTGGATTGGTTTAGTTGTTTGTAAAGAATTTTGTAGTTAGCTCGTAGTTATGAATTATTGGCTAACAGTTCATGTTGTTTGAAGAAAACAGAAATTAAGGGAGTTGCTTTTAAAAAATTGGACATAATTGATAAAGATTGTTCATCAGAATCACTCGTATATTCTTGTAAGTTCTTTTCCATATAGTAATGCACAAAAACTGCTTGAGGAAATTTTATATTTATTATTTTCTGGCTTGTTAGGAAAGTACAAGAGTAGAAACAGATTCGAGTTAAGAGAAATTTTTCAATTGCTATTGGGTTTTCACTTAAATTGTTTTTCTTCACTTTATAGTGATATTATTGCATGCACAAAATATCGACTTTTAGAATAATAAAATTATAAAGCATGAAAGGTTTTTAAGAATTCCAGGTAAAATACCAAAATTTGTGATTAACATAAGTTTTTCTTTTCCAAAAGTGATGCTGTTAAGAAAAAACAAAGTCGGCAAATCATGAAGTCAACAATTCTAGTATGGAATCTGTTTGGGGTGTACTTAGGAGTTGTACCAGCGCAAAGTAATTGGTGAGTATTCTTGTTAGCTTAGTATTCCAGCTTGGATTCACCACTCTAAAACAAAATGCTTTAACAAACATTGACGAAGAAACCAAATATAGAGTAACAACAACAAGAGCCTACTAAAAGTGTTAAATTAAATCTTTGTTATTGAAATAATGGCCCCAAAATCATTTTTGCTTGCTCGTTTTCAGTTTTATTTTATTCAAAACAATACCCCCAAAATTACTTTTTTGATTATAAGAAAGCGATGTTTATAAAAACAGATAAAAAATTTGTTCATTCCGAAAAAAACAAACAGAATTTATTCAAAGATATCAAAAATAACGTTAACTTCAGCTTGAGTTATGATATTGAAATTGGAAGAAACCACTTTAAAATAAGCAACTTATCTTTAGTGTGAGAAATCTGCGTCTCCAATTGGTCAAAATCGATCACGTGATTTTGTTCTATCCGTGAGCAATCGCCTTTACTGTGCCGCAAAAAAAATTTTCAGATATTTTAAACAGCTGCCTAAATTAACCAAAACTATTTCCATTTACTGAACACTGGGTCTGCGTTTCTGTTGAAATTGGTTTGCATAATGGTGACACTCGTTTGGGAGAGAAAAATAAACTGATGCAGATTTATGTTTTCACAAGATCACCTCAAGATGAAAGTTTAATTCAAATTACCCAATCGGGAATGTCGAGGTGAGAAAACGCTTTAAATACTTAGGCAGACATGCTTATAAATCTATCTTAAAACAAGTTCTTTGCTGCATTTCTTTGCGAATACGTTTTAGCTTTTTACAAATTGAATGGACGTTCGCTCCTTGCTTTTAAAATTCTAATATATTTTTCGTTTAAGATTCTTAATAAATTTTTCTTTTTAAAATCTTTATGAACAGCTTTTTGGGATTTCTATTTTATTCTTTTTGAGCTTATATAATTTACTTAAAAAAGTTTTTGTTTGTTTGTTTGTTCAAGATCAACTTTTGCATCAAGTTCTTTACATTATGTATCGATCACGCTTTGTAATGCAGTGAACTCAGGTTGTTTATAAAACTAAAATTAAAGTTAATTAAAAAACCCTATAAGTTTGTTATTTGTTTACATATACATTATACTGGCAACACAATGAACTCAAAAGTTTTCATAATGATTCGGGTTTCGATTAGTTAATTTTTTATATTTTTCATTCATTGTGTCGCCATTGTGTTATGAAAATAAAACATTCATTATAAAATAACCAACTGAAAATAATTTCACATTTTCGATAAAAATGAAATCGGACGGAGAACCGAGACACATTAGGCTAACCATAAAAGTGCTTTGAACTGAAGCACTCGGTGGTTTTTGAAAGGCTTTTGGAAGACTTTTTACAATCAAAGCCTCAATGATTGCAAGTTACCGATAATTGAAATAAAAAGTGTAATTGCAACCCCTAACACAGTGTACGTACTGCCACTCGTATATAAGCTGTTAGGTTGATGCTGTTCATGTAAAAGGTAAAGCTCCTTTAGAGTTTACTCTTAAGATTTGGGTGAAAAATTAGGTATCATTTTTCTTTTGTTAGGTTTTGTTTTGGCAAGATTGCACATGAGACCTCAGTACAACAGAAAAAAATGGGAATTTGGGAGTTAACTATAAAATAGGGATGCAAAACTCAGCTGGGCTAAATCTTGTAGCGGATAATTTTCCGCAGAGTTTATTGGGCAAAATCTGCCGAGTTTTTTCCAGTATAGGGTTGCAAAATTCACCTGAACTAGTTTTTGTATCGGCTGAAGTTTCCAGAGTCTTAGAGGCGCATCTCCACCCCACAATTTCCACCCGGCACTTACACCACTAAGCGAAAATTGATAAAAGCATATTGTCTTTGACTTATCTAGATCACTCATTTTATGGCCGTGCTCTAATGCACACTAACTTGTGCAAATACTTCTTCGTCAGCGCTGTTCTGAACCTAATATGAACTCTGCTAGTGATGATCAAAGTTACTAGAGTGCACTGGTTATGAAACTTAGCAAACTACAAAGAAGATTACAATGTTTCTTTGTTTCATGTTGTGTGCACCGTCACGGTTAGGATCTATTGTTCCTGGTGTGATGCTCATTATCTATTGGCCGTTTGCTTGATTACATCTCAAAGCTTTTTGTTATTTGTGCACCGTCAACGTCATATTTCAATAGGGAAAAGGAGAACAAAAAGTTATAACAAAAAAAGATATCTTGTTTCATAACCATTTAATTCTATTAACTTTGTGATGATCGACGATTAAATTGTGAGTTTAACTATTTTTTATAGGAAAAATGACACAATGTCTAAGACTTTAGACCTGCTGCTGGATAAAGAAAGGTACGATCCTCGCTTACGACCAAATTATGATGGTAAGTTATTCTCGAGTTCTATCTGTTAAAATCAGACTACTAGAAATGCTGTCTTTAATTTCATTTGGATTGGGATTCTATAACACAAAGCTACACATTTTTCATCCATTTTTTGGAAAAAAAAACTCGTTGAATCTGATGTTTATACACATTGAACCACTGATTGATGAAAAAAAATTTCATGACATTTAATTTCTTATTGATGCTAACTATAACTGCTTGATTTCGCTAAAATAACCAATTCCCTTGATTCAGTCAAAATTGATCTGCCAGATCAGGGCATGCGCAGACCCCAACGTACAGTAACGATCAAAATGATAAAAGTATATAAATAGTCTTTCTAAACGTTAACAATACAATGTCATTAAAGTTATTAATGCAGTGAAAACAGAACAAATACTTCATCGTGCCTTTAGACTGATTCATCGAGGTCCAATGTTTTTGTTTTATATATCTTGACAGCTCTATTCACTGTATGCAAGTGATAATATACAAATCTAGCCCTCTATATTTGGACATTGACACAGCTACTAAAAATACTACATGTAATTATGGCACCCGAGAAAACAAAATTTAATATAGTAAAAATGTTCTAATTCAAAGAAGGATTGTTCAAATTGTATAGGAAAACACTTTTGTAATTTTGATCGTTACGTTGGTATCTGCGCATGCCCTGATCTGGGCAGAACCATTTTGACTGGGGGATCGGTATACTTATACCCGAGCCTCAGTACAGAAAACGTTTACTATATATAAATTATATATGCTAGTTGCAAAACCAAGAGAACGACACAAACAATAACTACATGTTATACACAATTACAATGGTAATATTCTACGCGGCAATGTGTTTTATGTCATCTTGGATTTTTCCTTATTTTTATGGAAGAAGCAAAACAAGGATGTGCAAAATTCAAAACAAAGTAGCCCCTAACTTAAAATTATTGAAAAAATGTAACTTAGGATTTTTGAATTTGCAATATGTTGATCGATTGCAATATTACTGAAGACAGCAGGTTGAATGTTGCTATTGAATTCATAGCCTAAACAATCTTGTCAATCTTTTCGATTTGGCTGAAGGAAGTCAATTGTTGGACGTAATTTGTAAACAATTAAATCTACCAGTTACCGTTTATTAATTTATTTCTTTTAATTTTGCTGAGTTTTTCTAAGTTTTAGTTTTGTTTGACAGGAAGTCCAGTTCATGTTAAAATAGGATTCTGGGTATTATCAATCGATACCATTGACGTCATTAATATGGTAAGATAAATTCGTCCATCAAAGGTTCAAAGAAAACTCTTGTTTCTTTTCAGTTTTAGTTAACGCCAAGTACATCAAATCGTATTTAGATTTAAAAAGTTTTAAAAATTCAAAAAAGCGATTTGAAAACAAGATTCATTTTAAAAGTAAGTTAAAATAGACTTCAGAGACTACTTCTGTTAGATACACAATCAGCACAAATTTGGAAAAGTTACAGTTGATTCAGCATATTTTAAGTTTGATTAGAACCGAAAACTGAAGCTCAATCTTTGTTTGTACAATGTTTACCTATTTATTGTATGAGTCACGTGGATCCAACATAACGTACACGATTAATGCAAAAAGTTTTAAGAAATAAGTCAAACGTTTAATAAAGAAACAGAATGTGATTCAACTAAACGTTATAAAAAACACATACTCTTCTTAATTCCTCTGCCGGCCAGCTTTGTTGACCTGATGCTGATACGTCCATAATGCCTCTTATATAAACAATCTAAAAATTACTGGGAACGTTGTACGTACTGATCGATGAGCAGTGGTCTTGATTTATGCACAACTCCCTAAATCAGCATAGTTCTTGGCTTACAGCGGGATAGTTAGAAATTCACGAAAATGTGTTTTTGTATTGAGGAAATCATTTACTAAAATACTTCTATTTTACTTATCAACATCAACAACTTAAATACCGCTATAAATTTTCATTGTTAATTTAATGTGATTGCTATTAGTTTTCTCATTTTTATCGTTGTTATAATTTTTATTGTCGTTGTCATTCAGCGACTCGTTATCATTGTTGTAGCTACTTTTCAGGAACCAAAGTCTTTGTTATTGTCCTTCCCTTTGTCATGGCCGTTAAAGTCCATTGCTATTTTCTTTCTTGTTCTCATTCAACTTGTCATTTTTAGTGTTTTTTATCCATTGTTCTCTCTTGTCCTTGTCATTGTTTTTGCATAGCCATTGTCATTCTCACTGTCGCTGTCATTGTCACTGTTGCCGTCAATTGTCCTTCTATATATGTCTTTGTCATTGTCAATCTTAATATCATTATTTTGCCCTAATCAATGCAATTGTTATTATCATTGCCATTGTTGTTGTTACAATAATTTTATTGTGGTTATTAAGGATTTTTCGCTGGATATATTTCTAAGACAACAATGGGTCGACAAGCGATTGGATCATGGATTAAACAGAACAATGGCGCTTAGCAATACCGTAATGGGCAAAATATGGATGCCTGACTCATATTTTGTGAATGCTAAAAAGGGAAGCTTTCACAAAGTTACAACAGATAACATGATGATTATGATTTTGCCAGGTGGAATTGTCAAGTACAACGCAAGGTAAGATAAATGAACCAATTTCAGTTTAAAGGGCAACTAAACCTTTTTCTTGATTATTATATCAAACGTTTTATAATACAATTTTAAGAATTTCTTAGGAAACTTTTTTTTTTATTTTGGCCCAATATTATGATATCTTTTCATAGTATTTTGAATTTCTGGACATATTTCTTTGTCACTAAGATGCAAAATTAAAAGACAAAAAACATTGGATGACAAATAGCTTTTCAATCGAGAGACAGTGGCAACGAATTTGTTTAGATATATCATTTATTCCCTTAATTTTTGTTTCATAAATGAATTTGTAATGAGGATGACGTCATTCACGGTCTAGTTCATGCAGTTTTTTCAGTATGCAAAGATGGAGGAATTGCAGAAATGGTTAAAATTGCATGATAAAATGGAAATAATTTGCCTCGTCCATTGTCTTACACGTGTTTCTGTTTCTACAAAAGATGTTTTAAAATAAACATTTGTTCTCCAAGCAACTTATACATACGCACAGTGTTGGTTTTATGGGGCTCAGTAACTTTGTTGTCATCCAGATATTGTATTATTGACATACCACTGTAATCTTAGACTCGATGAATGCCGGTTTGAGACTTGACTCAAATTCTGCATATAATGAACGTTCTTTTGGTTATAGAATTATGTACTAACGGACCCCCTTACTAGTACTTCTGTTTCAAAGAATTCGTTACATTGATTTAGGACAAAGCTGTGCGATAATTGTATTTCTAAAAGAAGAAAAAACTACTACCATCCTATTATTTACAAGTAAGTCTTTAAGTGACCATATGACCCGTACAGTATTGTCGCCAACAAACTTAATTAAAGGCCTTGAAAGGAGTCAGGCTTTTTGTACCCTATTAACCTATGGCCTACGTTACTTTGTAAGCTACTTTATAATTGAATAACGTTGATCTGCACATTTCAAATGTTATCATATTATAATAGTTACAACATAATTGTTTCACATATATAAGGAACTAAAACGAAGCAACAAATGTTGTTGTTCTTTTTATGGAATGTTTATTGTTACTACGAGACTAAACAAATAATAAGAGAACTTTATTTTCAAGCAACAGCAGCGTTTTTAGAAATGCAGTTGCTTAATCAACCAGGTACACCCTCCAACCAGAACCTACAATGCCCTCATGAAATCGAGACATTAACATCCAGGCATGAATGAGTACAGCCTTCAGGCGCCTAGCAACCCCAGTAAAAAAAATGTGATTTGGAACAAAAACCTTTCAAAGGAATAGCTATAAAAGCATCTAGTATGTCCAAGTGTAAGTATCTTTATGTTAAATGAGTTGAAAAGCTGTTTGCTTGGTTTGGCACCTAAATTGGAGAAATTGTCATTAAGCATAAGAACGATACAGTCATTACGTTGTTACTAAGGTGTATAGTATGTTGGATTTCACTACCATAACGTTCTCAGAACAAGCAAATCTCAAAACAAATAACACTTTGCAAAAAAAAACATAGTAGTCTTGTTAATCTGTGCGAAACTTGACAACCAAAATATTTTGAAAGAGTTCAGTTGGTATAATATTGATAGTAATAAATAATAATATGAATAATAGTGCTAGTTTATTGCCACGTTTTGCAGACTCATCTGGATTACAGGTGCAGGTCAGGAAATAACAACATTCCACACATTCACTATTTACATTCTAAGCAGTATCGCGATTCTGTAAGCACTTTCTTATACTTTGAGACGCCAATATTTTGTGGTATTGTCGTCTCCAAATAGCGGTTTTTGATTTGCTGACACTCGCGATCCTATATCAGCTGTTGTTCTCTTAGCCAATAGCAGCAAGCCGCTTTACTGGAAGATTAAAAG
>JAOTRI020124321.1:0-11887 GCA_028564885.2 Zoanthus sanctaehelenae
ACTGATGTGGAAGGTGTAAAGCGTCTCTGTGGCATGGCCCAATATATGTCAAGATTTCTACCTGACCTCGCCGGAACATTAGAACCAATCCGTGCCCTAACGCGGAAAGACACACCATTTATTTGGTCCAAAGAGTGTGAAGATTCATTTAACGAAGTAAAAACAAATCTCTCCAAATCTCCTTGCTTAGCTTATTTTGATGCTGCAAAGGAAGTTGTGATTCAAGTAGACAGCAGTAAACATGGACTTGGCGCAGTTCTGATGCAAGATGGTCATCCAATAGAATATGCATCGAGAGCATTAACTTCATCTGAGCGCAATTGGGCACAAATAGAGAAAGAGGCTCTAGCCGTGTTATATGGTCTCGAGCGATTTGACCAGTACACTTATGGAAGACCTATTACTGTGCAGAATGACCACAAACCACTTGCTGCAATATTAAGCAAACCCCTAAGTATGGCCCCCAAACGCCTTCAGGACATTATGATGCGTTACAACAGGTACGATGTAAATTTTATTTTTATTAAAGGCAGTGAACTGAATCTTGCAGACACGTTGAGTAGAGCTCATTTAGACTCCATCGAAGGTAACCAGGACACTCGCACTCGCATAATGAACGTCTGCACTTTTGGTGACATTCCAGACGAACGGCTAACCGAAATTCGTACAGCAACAGCGCATGACACCACCCTTCAAACTGTCATGAACTTAGTATTGGAAGGCTGGCCAGAAAACAAACTTAACATTCCCACATGTGCTATACCTTACTTCGATTTGCGTGACTCATTAAGTGTAGTGGATGGAATTCTAGTGAAAGGAGAATCTGTGGTAGTCCCGTTTCAGTTAAGAGCTACCATAAAGAGAAGACTTCACTGTTCCCATCTAGGCCGAGATAGCATGTTGCGTCGAGCCAGAGGTGTAGTATTTTGGCCCGGCATGGCCAGTGACATTAAACAGTTGGCTGATTCATGTGAAACTTGCCAGGAAATGAAACCTCGCAATGTAAAAGAACCGCTCAAACAACATAATGAAGGTAATGAACCGTGGCAGAAAGTTGGTCTCGATTTGTTTCAGATTGAAGGCAAGCACTACTTGATAATAGTCGATTATTACTCAAACTTTATAGAGGTTGAGCCAATCACAATGCAAACAAGCAATCGCCTCATACAGCTACTAAAGAAGCAATTCGCCAGATATGGAATACCAAGAGTAATCGTATCAGATGGAGGTCCTCAATTTACTAGTCACGAGTTTAATGTCTTTGTCAAAAACTGGGGCATTTCCCATGTCACCTCTTCGCCAATGCACCAAAGAGCAAATGGCAAAGCTGAGTCTGCTGTCAAGATAATGAAATCCCTGCTCATCAAGACATGGAAAGAAAAAGGTGATCCATACCAAGCAATGCTTGAGCAACGCAATACTCCTCGACAAGACACCGACCGAAGTCCAGCACAGATGATGTTCAATCGCAGTACACGTAGTTTCATACCCTATCTGAGCAACAATGCGATAGACCTAGAAATCAAAGTAAAACGTGAAGCTCGCAAGCGTAGTGTGAAGAATTCCCACGACCGAAGATCAAGACAACTCTCAGAAGTAGATATAGGACAGTCAGTATTCTTTCAACACATTGAAGGAAAAGATTGGAAACCAGGTCAAGTTATCGCAATTTTAGGTCCTAATACCTACCAAGTGAAAGGACAAGACGGCAGTATTTATCGCAGAAACCGAGTACACATGAGACCTACCAAAATCACAGCAAGACTTCGTGATAAATCACCCACAATTGTACCGTATTGTCCAAATACAACACCAGTGTCACAGCAACTACCAGCACCTAAAATGAACACGCTCAAAGAAAGCCAACCAAATCCTAGGAATGACAGTACACCCTTAAGTAGTTGCACAGAGTCAATTAAAGAGAAGAGACCGAGACGAACAATTAAACCTCCCATCCGTTTCAAAGATTATGTGTGTAAATAAAGACAATTAGGTCATTAGAGAACTGATGTTTACATTGAAAGCTTAGTTTTTTGTTATGTTTCGTTATTTCTTTTCAGAAGGAAAAGGGATGTTGATAACTTAGTAACCACACTTGAAGAAAATTGTGTAACCGCTCCTGCCGTGTGCTTGTAAATATGGCGAGCATTAAAACTCATGTTTAGTTTGCTTGTGTTATCTGTGTTTTTCCTGACTGAAGTTAGTGGCTTATCAACAACTGAGAGATTTTTATTTACTTCAATACTTGAATGTTTAGAGCGATATTTGTTAGTTGATAAATGGAAACGTTCTGAAGATTACCTGGAATATCCATAAGGCCGATACAAGTCAGGCCAACTAGAAATATATTTTGCAATTGATTATAAACTTAAAATTTTCATCGGTGAATAAGGAGAAAATAGAACATGGACTTACTTTTGAAGGAAATAACATATTCAGAAAGAAAAACAATTTCGTTGGTCTTGATTGCTTCCAGTTCGAGCTCAAGAAGAAACCTTGAGGCCTTCGTGTCGTTTTTGCGCTCAACTTTTCTCACTAAATGTAGTTTGAAACGTCTGACAAGAAAAGAAATGAAACATATATATGAACAAACTAGTAAAAAATATATTCAAGTTTGTTATTATCAGCATAAAGTTTTACAGCATACACAGCTGGTGCAGTAATAAATAATAAAGTAAAAATATTATTACGAAGAACTGAAAGAGCAAAATTTTGATCAAACTAGCAACGAGAATTTGAAATATTTTCATGTTATATCCATTTAAGCGAAATATTAAAAAGGAATTCATTAATACCTAAAAACTGACAAATAAATAACCGGTACTCTTCGAAATTTGTATTAAGATTATAGTGTTTTAAAAGATTTGAACTACTTTAAACAAGTGCTATCGTCGTCAAACCAATTTAAAGAACTTCACTGCATGAATGACATTTTAATTTTTCTAGCTTTGGCTCTATATTAATGAAACTGGACAATATCTCTTCTTACCCTGGTAAATTTTTGTGCAAGCGATATATGTACTTTGCCACAATGTTCTCCGATTGAGCTTTTGAAACTTCAAATTTCCAGCCATCTTGATCTTTAATACCGTTGAATTCCGTCAAAGGATTTGTGAAGGTGTGAATTGTGATTTGACTACTTTCCACAGCTTCAAATTGTTTTAGGTTACGCCTTGGTATGGCATAGCTCGGTTTGTATGAACAATACGGTAACACGTTTGCGATCTCGGCGTGGCTAAGATATGTGCGTCGCTCTGGCATAAAATGCTTATTCCAAGTTTTGTTTTGCTTCTTTTGGCACGCAACACACTGTGGTATTTTACTGTCGAATTTCCATTCGTTATCTCCAACATTTGTTTCGTTAAGAAATAAAGAAAGGTACCTAGAGTTGATAACTTGGAATGAATCATTATGTGGTAGTTTCCATTGCACCTCATAGTAACCGTCTTGTCGTGACTGCGTATTTATGATGTCTACGAAGTATTGTTTCTCCTCCTTAAGGTTTATTTGTTCGGAGATCTGAGTATGAGATTGACCAAGTACACGAGCAATTAAAGTTGCATTTTCACAATTGTTGTCAGAACTAAGCCACAGCTCAGTTTGGTCGCTTGCTGAAAGCTTAAATTGATAGAAACCTGTCGTTGGGGGCTCTAGGAACCCAAAAACTCGCTGACCAAATAGCTTGTATGGTCTTTTGATTCTAGTAGAGTTTACAATTTCTCTCGAGGTAGGAGCAGAAGGAAACATTGGATAGCGACAAAGATCTAGAATTGAACTCAAGCACAATTCAAACCAAGCATGGGCATTTAATCCTCGAGTTTGTTTTGCGTGGGGCGATGTTGTATTGTCTATAGGACGCAAAGCATGTTCATCTAAATAAATTGATCTATTTTGTTTCAAAGGTTTCGTCGTTTCTTTGTTGATAACTCCCAAATAAACGTTGCCAAGAGTTGCGAATGATGCAAGAACGAACAGAAATTTAGTTAGTCCGCTGCATGAACAGAAACAATGTCCATGGTTTGATCGAAACTTTCTCTGTCGGACCATTTCTACATTTGATGATGTTTGTGAGCTTTCATATACCGTGAGTGAATATTATAATAATTTCATAAGTAAGCAATAACGTTGGCGTGATTGATAGGTATAAACACACAAAGAATACCAAACTAAGTGAGAAAAGAAAAACAAAAAGGTTGTTGTATACTCTGATTGGCTGCAGCTACTAAAAACACAGTTCAAAAATACTTGCAAGGTTTCTCCATTATATCCCATAATAATTCAGTTCCGTGTTCCATGTTAGGAACTACTTCACACTCTCGAATTTCTTAAAGTGTACGGATGTCTTTTCGATGATTAAAATTAAAATTGATTGAGCTGATTTTTGAGCTAAACCCGTTTTTGGACTCCTAGAAAATACACTTTTGCTACAACCCCAGAACACAATAAAACGTTGTACATAACCTAAAATACACACTAGCAACATATACGAACACGCAAGGAGACTTAAATTTGCTATTTTCAACTAAACTCAACACATTATAGTTGTTCACCATGAATGGATGATTAACCTCTCTTGAGATAAATTAATAATAAATATGTCCGTGGCTTGATCGAAACTTTCTCTGTCGGACCATCTCTACATGTGATGAAATTCGTGAGTTTTCTTATACCGTGAGTGAATATTATAATAAGTTTGGAAATAAAAAAAATGTAAGCGTGATTAAAACAGAAGCAAACTTGTGCAACAAGGCGTGTTATAGATAAAGGTATAAACACAAAGAATGCTAAACAAAAAGGTTGTTGTATACTCTGTTTGGTTTCAGCTACTAAAAACACATTGCAAAAATACTTGCAAGAATTTTCCTTTACATCCCATAATAGTTCAGTTCCGTGTTCCATGTTAGGAACTTTCCCACATTTTTGATAACATGAAAACCACTTCGGAATTATAACATGCAGCCTACAATAGTATTAATAATTAAATACTAGTTGTATTAACTATGAAGAGAAGCGAAAATATATTAAGGACACGACATTTCGAGGGCATTTTGTCCTCATTATCAAGTGAATAATGTTTTAAAACGTTCAGTGTTCTAAATAAAAGTTAAGCAAAATGAATATCTTAACATTGTACAAAAACAATTTAGCCTTTAGGGAGTCACTTTGAATGTTTAAAGTGGTTTTTCTTTTTGTATGAACATCATCTCATACAATAGGCATTCAAATTTGGTCTTGCGCATTTCTTTAAGACAATGATGTTATTTGTCAAATCCCTGGGCACAGCTCCATGTCTCAACATATAAATAGAAATAGAGGATTGTTTTTGTCTGTGTTCGTCGACGCGTTCATGAAGATGCTCATCTTATAACCAATGTAATGACCTGTATCACACAAGTCACATGAAAATTTGTAAACAACGTGTTGTTGATTTACGATAAACGGTTTCGTTTCGTGGGTCTTGAGATCGTTGATCTTCTGGCTTACAAAGACGGGCTTGATGGTAACGGGCGTTTTGCGAGATAGGTCGCTAAGTCGATTTGTGACGATATCAGCGGAGCGTTGATCTTTGAACGGCATGACGAGCCTCACCGAGTTTTCGTCCTTGGTCTGTTGCTGGTTTTGTTGAACAGTGGCTCTTGAGTCGATAAACCGTCGAATATTGGTTTAAATACTAAAATAATTAACTAACATATGCCGGCATTGCGCACATTTAGGGTTGTTTATTCGGTTTTATATGATATTATTAGGCAGAAATTGGTTGAATTGAAAGATATATGTGCATATAATGGCTGCCGGTCACGGGGTGTCTACACTTTTTTGCCCGGCAGTGTAGAATGTGTTGAAAATTATTCTAAGTGCCGCTTCAAACACATCTCAGTTCGCTATAGAAATCCCAACTAAAACGAATAACTATAATAGATATTAGTTTCCATGATAAAAAAATACTTGGGAGATATGTAAAACGCGGGTTCTGGGTCAAAATATTCTGCGCATGCGCGAATGTTTAGATAAAAAGATGTATTGAGCGTGTTGCTCAATGAATATGACGTAATGCCCAATGAAGGTCTCATCGTTCGAGAAAATACGAATGATGATTTGCAAAACTGAGTTAAGAGATTAAACTCTTATGTATAATAACAAAACTCATGGATAGGCGAGAACTTGCACGAAAGCAATCTGAAGAACGAAGAGCACTGGCACAGCGTCAACGACAACGCCGAGTTGGACGTACAAACATCCTTGATTCTCCAGTTCCTGAGATCAATGTGCCGATCTTAAAACCAAGTGCTCCTATAAGATCGAAATCTAAATCTTTAAATGAGGTTTCAAAAACGGTACGCAAAGAAATAAACAACTTCGCTGAGTGGGTTGATTCCTTTGTAGTGGTGCCAAAAAAACCCTTGAACGAGCGAGTAGAAAGACTCAAGAAGAAGGTAAACGAAATATTCGAAAGGTACGAACGGAACAAACCAAGAGAACGTCAAACGGCCCTGGCAGGAACACTAAAAACTCACCGAATAGAGGGTCGAGAATCGTTAGATCCGAAGATATTCATGAGAGACGCAAGACCTGGAGTAATCGAGCTCATAAATAGACAAAGGAAACCAATAAAGCTTAATCTTATATTCACGTGTACATTTACGAAAGATAACTTGGAGAGTTTAAAGAAAGATCATGTTACAGCTTACTTCCGAACAAAAGCAGAAATAGTATATGAAGAAAACAATGTCTATATGTTGTTCAATGAACTCGAAGAGTACTTGTCTAATAGAATAGATAAGTTTCAACAAAGCGGATCTGGCTGGGTTTTTGATAGGGTTGAATATTTAGACATCGAAATTGACCCATTTGATCCTCTTTCTGGAAGTTCGTACATCCCTCTACCGAAAAAGATAGAAGCAAAGAAGGCAATCATAAACGTTAAGAACGAGAATGATAACGAATGCTTCAAATGGGCAGTGACTTCAGCCGTCTTTCCTAAGGACAAAAATCAACAAAGATTGACCAAGCAAATGAGAGAGAACTCTGAGAAGTTCAACTGGACAGGGATTGAATTCCCACTCCCTATAAAGGATATAGGTAGGTTCGAACGACAAAATCCATACAGGATTAGTGTATTCGGATTAACCCATTCTGGTGGTGTTTACCCTTTACGGACAAGCAAGAAAAGGGAAGGGGAAGTAATAGACTTACTTTTTTTATCGAATGAAGATACAAATCATTACTGCTGGATCAAAAACTTGAGTAGACTGTTATCCTGTCAAGTCAATAATCATGAACATAAACGTTTCATCTGCCGTAGATGTATGAACCACTTCGAGAAAGAGGAATCACTGAAGAAACATCAAATATACTGTGACGACAACGAAGAGATCAAGATTGAAATGCCGAAAGACAAAGATGGGAATCCAGAGTATCTAACATTCAAGAATTACAACAGGAAAATGACCGTACCATTCGTAGTTTACGCCAATTTCGAGTGTTTCACGGAGAAAATAGACGGATGCAAACCCAGTAGCGAGGCGAGTTTCACCAACAAATACCAGAAGCATAAACCGTCAGGATTTTGTTACCGCATCGTGTGTTCAGATGATAGGATATTCAAGAGTGAGCCTGTAATTTATACAGCTAAACATCCAGATGAAGATGTAGCACAGATATTCGTGGATAGCCTTCAAGCGGATATCGCCAAGATTTACAAAAAGTTCAAATTCGCCAAGCCTTGCAATATGACCAAGAATGATGTGATCAAGTTCAAACGAGCCACAAAATGTCATATATGCAATGGTGAAATAGGTGGAGATAAGGTGTTAGATCATTGTCATCTTACCGGATCGTATCGAGGTGCGGCCCACAGCAACTGCAATCTTAACTATCAAATTCCGAAATTCTTCCCGGTCTTCTTCCACAACTTGGCAGGGTACGACAGTCACTTATTCATCAAGAATCTCGGCGTGAGTGAAGGAAACATTAAATGCATTCCAAACAACGAAGAAAAGTACATCTCTTTTACGAAGGAAGTTGTAGTCGACACATTCAAGGACACAAAGACGGGTAAAGAAAGACAAGTGAATAGAGAATTGAGATTCGTCGATTCTCAAAAATTCATGGATACATCTCTCGATAAATTAGTTGGCAACATCACGAATTCTGGTAAGTTTGATGATAACATCACAGAGACGAAAAAGTTCTTCAAAGAATATATTCACTTAGCGCTTAGAAAAGGTGTATTCCCGTATGATTGGTTCGATAGTTTCGAGAAACTAAATGAAACTCAATTACCACCCAAGGAAGAATTCTACTCAACACTTAACGACACACACATTTCAGATGAGGATTACGAACATGCACAGCTGGTGTGGAAAACATTGAAGATGAAGACCATGAGAGAATACCATGATTTCTATATGAAGCTGGATGTACTTTTATTGGCTGATGTATTCGAGAATTTCAGAAAAGTTTGCAGTGAAAATTATGGATTAGACCCAGCTTGGTATTACACGGCCCCAGGATTAACATGGGACGCATGTTTGAAGTTAACCAAAGTAAAGCTAGAACTTTTGACGGACTACGATATGCTGATGATGATCGAGAAAGGAACTCGCGGTGGAGTCTCAATGATTTCTACGAGACATGGGGAAGCGAATAACCCTTACATGTCCAACTTCGATCCAAACAAAGCAATAAAATACATAACGTATGTAGATGCCAACAGTCTATATCCTACCGCAATGAGCATGCCTCTACCAACTCATGGATTCAGGTGGATGACGGATGAAGAACTTGAAGGTTGGGAAAACTTTCCATGTATACTCGAGGTCGACTTGACGTACCCAAAAGAACTACATGATTTTCACAACGATTATCCGCTCGCACCTGAGAAAGTTAAAATCGGGCAGGTAGAGAAGTTAATTCCAAATCTACACAACAAGACCAAGTACGTGCTTCACTACAGGAATCTAAAGCAATACGTCAGAATGGGGTTGAAGATCACTAAAATTCATCGAGGCATCACTTTCGAAGAGTCGTTGTGGATGAAGCCTTACATCGATCTGAATACGGTATTAAGAACGAAAGCTGCGAACGACTTTGAAAAAGATTTCTTCAAGTTGATGTCCAATTCAGTCTTCGGTAAGACGATGGAGAACCTTAGAAAGAGGGTTGACGTTCGTCTGGTCACAAATGAAAAAGATGCACGCAAGTTGATCGCGAAGCCAAATTACGAAAGTCGGACCATCTTCTCTGAAAATCTTGTAGCGATACACATGAAGAGAACAAAGTTAAAGTTTAAAAAGCCCGTTTACTTGGGAATGTGCATCTTAGATTTGAGCAAGACGGTGATGTACGAGTTTCATTATGACTATATAAAGCCAAAGTATGGGGATAATGCAAAGTTGCTTTTCACCGATACAGATTCACTCGCGTATGAGATTGAGACAGAGAACTTTTACAAGGATATTGCTCCTGATGTCAAAGAGAGATTCGACACATCGAACTACCCAAAGGATCATCCATCCGGAATCGAAACTGGTGTGAATAAGAAAGTCATCGGCTGCTTCAAAGATGAAGCTGCTGGGAAACAAATTACAGAATTTGTTGGACTTCGAGCGAAGTTGTATGCTTACAAAATGGACAAAGGCAACGTAGAGAAGCGGGCGAAAGGTACTAAAAAGGCGGTGAAGAAGACAATCACCTTTGACGATTACAAAAAATGTCTCCTTAGTGGTCAATCACAAAGGAGGCAAATGAACGTCATTCGAAACTATAAGCACGAAGTCTATACTCAGACAGTTAACAAGCTCGCGTTATCTAATTTGGATGATAAGAGACTCATATGTGAAGATGGAATCCACACGTTTGCCCACGGGCATTACGAAAACTGGAAAATGTAGATAAAGGATTGATAATTGATATATAAAAATGAGCGAATTAAGGGATAGAAAATGTAAACGTTGCAGATGTTACAGATATACAAGTGATTTCATTAAACAAGATCGAGTGATGAAGACTTGCATCAAATGTAGGGAAAGTTCTATAAAGTCAAGAATTAAGAATTTGTGCCCGCACGGAAAACAAAAGCAATATTGTCTCGAGTGTAAAGGGTCGCAAATATGCGACCATGGAAAACAAAAGGCAAGGTGTCGCGAGTGTGGTGGTTCTCAAATATGCGAACATAATGTTGACAAACCAACATGTAAGATTTGTATTGGTCCAATCAAAGTAACAATAATACAATGGATTAAGAATTCTAGAAGAGAAGACAAGAAATACGATAGATACGATGCAAATCACTTCATTGATAAATGCTTCTTGAAAGGGCTGATCGAAGATTATCCTGTGTGTTACTATGACGAATGCAAAATCAAGCTTCAATACATCGATTATCAAGATGATTTGGCAACAATAGAAAGATTAGATAATAGAATTGGACATATCAAGAGTAACTGCGTCTTATGCTGCATGAAGTGTAACAAACAGAGAAAGTCTAACCGTCCAAAACAGAGTCAGGAGGAAGCTCAGTCTCATCGGGAATAACTTGTAGTTCTTCTCTTACATATGATTTTCTTGGTATTTCGTCAAGGAAATACATTACTGGTTGATTTGGTGAAACGACAGTGCGAGATATATAATATTCTTCCAAGCTCCAAATGGGGTCCGTAGCCCGACGTCGTTCACCACCTTCATCCTCACCAGGAGCTAACAGATATCTGACTTGAACCTTTGGAGGAAGTCTCACTTCATCTAAACCGACTTTACGCCATTCGGGATATTTAACTTCAGGTATATCAACCTTATCCATTTGAACAGCCTTCACGGATCCGTCAGCGCTAACTCTCGTGGGTTCGCTATTCAATGCCTTCAAGACGCCAGGCAACCGTTTAACCCAAACTCTAGAGCGAAATTGAGTATCTTCTTGATTCTTTAAGATTTCCTGCGAGTACTGATGGGAAAATAATCGTTCCGCAATCCACCGATTAGAATTCTCTACAAAAGTTTGTGTTCTGTGATTTCCAGGTTCACTCCGTTGGATGGTAACACCCTTGCTTCGCATTAGAGTTGTCACTGACCCCATGAACTCTTTACCCGGGTCAACCATTAATTTCTTTGGCCAAATGAGAGTTCTAGAGTAGATCTTTCGTAACGCTTTTGCCACTTCACTGCTATCTTTGCTGGTCAACGGTTCGGCATCTTTGTATCGAGATGCCACATCGACAACAACCAAGGCGTACTTAAAAGTTTTTTGTCCTACAACATCGTAAGGCAAAAACAATAAATCGGCCTGGTGTATCACGTTGGGTTCATCCACAACCCAATGAGGTCTCGGAACGTACTTCGGTGGTGGCAGATAAATCTGCCAGATTTTTTGCTTCTGAAGCCAAGCCTTAGCTTCAGCTTCAGTAACATTAGCTTTTTTAGCTAATTTAGAAATCGCTGAATATCCTTTGAAATAACCATCCGTACTGTAATAAACATTCGCAAGATTCATATTTGAGTTAAAGATAATGAACAACTATCTTTAAAATATGGCTGCAGTACCAGATATTTTAAATCCAAATAGAACATCAAGACGACCTTTCGGTTTAAAGTCTGAACCTACATTGAATCGAATCACACTCAATCCTTCATCGGCCAATCCAGGAGAAACGCTGTACATTAACATCCCAAAATTAGCGGAAGAGATGGTCATCGTGCCGGGCAGTGTTTATCTTGTATTCGATCTTGGTATCGCAGGTCACGCAAACAACATTTTCGTTGACAACGTTGGAAGAAATCTCGTTTCATCCATGAAAATCAAATTCGGTGGAGAGACTGTTCAAGATACGGGTAGATATGATCTATTTCAAACTTATCAAGATTTATTCTTATCAGAGGAAGATCGTAGAGA
>JAOTRI020124332.1:0-11883 GCA_028564885.2 Zoanthus sanctaehelenae
AAGTGATTTCAGCCCTTCTGAAATATGGTCAAATTTTTTAAGTCCTAGTATGATTCTTGCACTAAAATTTTGGACGAACTGCACCTCGGACAATAGTATACGAAGAGCAATTTACATTTATACTTGTGATTGCAATCATTTTGCTCATAAGTTCATACTATTTTGAAAGCAAACTTATCGGGCTATTTTAGAGTATAGTTTTGGAAACTCTTGAAAGAGTTGGCCATATTTCGAAATTGCTTGTTTTCAGGATTATTTTTGCAATATCAAAATATGGACTTCTTTCCCAGATGGCTGTCTTCCAAATTTTTTGGAAAATCAAGAGAAGATTTTCTTTGCGGATGGTTTATCTTTTGAGATGGCTCCTTTTCGAGATTATTTTTTCGCAAAGTCAAGAAGGAAATTTCGTTCGAGATGGGCTTCTCTTTAAGATTAAGCCCAATAAACTTTTTTTTTGAGGTTTTAAGGTGAAAGAAAAACAAAAAAGTTCTCTATACGACTACTTACATCAGCGTCGCATAAATGGCTTATTCGCTGAATTTTAAATCGCGACCATTTTGAGTTTTGCTTGTTCGAGTATTTCTTGCTTTCTGAACAACAATGGTCAATAGTAGTTCATTTGAAAGTTAACAATTTGAATTATTTTCTGCTATTAAAGGCGTTCTGCTTTGTTCCAGGATGACGAGTTAGTTCCTGAAGACCTGAAAGATTCTGATGACTACAAGGAGCTCTTACGGTTGAAAAAGCTAAAAAGGCTCAAACTACGAAAAGAGGAGGTGAATTTATTCGTTTTTTTATAGCGATATTATATTTGTGTACAGGATTGTGCTTTGGGAGTTGTCAGTTTAGGCACGGAAACACGGTCCAACATTTCATGCAACATTGCGTACAACAAATATTTTGGAGGTGGACACACGGTGCAACAAAATGATGCAACATGTCTCGTGATAGCATTGCGTGCTTACCCATGCATTTTACAACAATCAAAATGGCTTCCGACAAGAAGTTCTTTGAAAAAAAAACTTTTTGCGCACAATGTTACAAGAATAGAGCGCAATTCAACCTCAGTTTTGTAGCGTACAATGTTGCATGCAACAAAACTCGTCGGTGGACACACGCTGAAACAAATTTGTTGCACGCAATTTTGCATGAAATGTTGTATCGTGTGTCAGCGCCTTATTAGAGTACCGAAGTGGTGACGTCACAAAAGATATTTTGTGAAATCACTAATTTGGTTGTAATATTCAGTAGGATCAAGATGAAAAATGCCTCCATGCCAAAATTCAGTATTTTGCCACCCATCAGTGATGAGTTGTCACCACAGTTATGGTCCAATGACTCCATACAAATCTTTTTGAAATTAGCTTGGTTCATAACATTAAGAACCAAGCCATTTTTAGAAGGACTTATAAATATTATGGAGCCGTTGGAGCATATTTGTGGTAATATCTCGCCGACAATTTGCACCAAATTTCTGATTTTTTGCAAGGATACCTTTTTAGTCTTGATCTCTCGATTTTGACAAATCCCACAAGTTCACAAATTATAAATTGTGTGACGTCACACTTCGCCACGCTATTGGCGTGGAAAACGGTTTTCGGAAGATCACAGCTTTTTGAAACCCCCGAGTAGGGAGGATAGGGAATCAGTGGTCCATAAAATGAGAAAAAATGAGTATGGGCCAACAAAAATAGTTTCGTATTTTAGATATAAATAAGAATAATAACAAGGGAAATACTTATTTAATATCTTTAGATACAAATTCTTAGCAAATTCTCGACAACTCATATTCGTTTCTTATCATGTCAACACTGGGCTCGAAACTTGCGGTATCCCGATAACCATGCACTGGATATAATAAGTGCAATATCCCAAATGGATACTAGGAAATTTAGAAATTCAGATGTGATTCTCGTTCTACCTTCCCTCTGCTAATTTCTGACAACTTAATTACAGTGGAATCTAACTGCTGAAAACGTGAGTAATTTGTTTTGTTTCAGTGTGGAGACAAGCCAGCCATTCACCAAGGATTCATGGTATGTAATTTTATGTAATATTTGGGAAAATATAAAGCAATCAAAAAAGAGCAAAAAGTTTATGGTTGTTATTCAACCGTGTGGATTGTGTGTTCTCTGATTTATCGAGGTCACCTAATCGATTCTGACCAATTGCACGCGCGGAATTACTTCAGTGAGCGAAGGTTGCTTATTTAAAAATATATACAAATAATTGCTACCCTTTGTTAGTAGTGAATATACTATTCATAGCAGAAGCAATAGAATTATGTTTAAAAAGACATCTAAAATTGAAGGAAAATGACAAAATACCTTCAATATCTAATAAATGGAAATTTTTTTATAGTTTAGTGAACCTGCCTTATGCATTTAAGAATTTTATGGAGGCGATATACCCGCTTTTTTACAAGAGCTAAATCCTTTTATCGAGCGTAGTGGCCCATCGGGCCGGCGCTTATCTCTGGTTTCTGTAGTGTTAAGCGGATGAGAGTCTCTGACTTCCCGCTGGACAGGACACTAATCCATCGCAGGTTAGCTCCAAGCAGATGCTGGTACTCATTTACCTACCCCGGAAGGATGGATTGCTGAGCTTGCTTAGTCGGAAATGAAGGTTACACAAATATTTGAATCTCGGCAAACTGCTAGGATCGAACTGGGGACCTTGTGTCTGGAAAGCAGAGATCTTACCAACTGCGCCAACCATGTCCGCCCTTTTTTTCCAAGAACCAAGGGCTAAACTTTGAGAACAATTTAAGAACAGCTCAGGGCGAGGCTGAAAATAAAGTGATATTTTGTTTTGTTTTGGAAACCTTAATGAATCTTAATTACGTTTGCAATGTGCACATTAAATTACAGAAGCACCTTTTGCCATGTATTACTACTGTGTATATCTACTATTGTCCCAAATGCTGAATATAATCATGTAATATTAAAGGGGAACTGAACCCTAAAATTAACTTTTCATTGTTTGAAAATTTAGGCTTGGCATTTCAAATATGTGAGGTTTTTCAAGCTGTTGGCCGAGCAGTTCCGAAATATTTGATGTTTTATAACGAAATGACAAGATTTGATCGGCGGCTCAATATGTGATTTTTGCGGTTATTTATGACGTAAGTTACGATATTAGGAAGGCTAAAACAAGGAATAATCATGGATACCGTACGGCTTTTGGTTGGTAATAAAGAAAAAACTTCGCAAGACCTAAATTGTCCCAAAAATATAAAAAATGTAGAAGTAATCTGAGAAATTTATGCTCTAAATATCGTAACCTACGTCATATCAAACCGCTGACACTTAAATTTGCGACCACGGTGTCAAACATTTTCTTGAGACGGCTCTCTTCGTTTCTATATTTAATTTCTCAATGTGGTTTGACCAATTTGAAAAAATAACTTCACAGAGTTTATCTACGATACAAATAGATTTAAACAAAAATAGATTAGTTTTAGCATTCAGTTCTCCTTTAAACTCCATTGTGATATTTTATATGCATTGTTTTAAATAGTAATATAGTTTTAATTGAAGAGTGGAAGTATTCTTTAATTTTGAATCTAATTCTCAACTCAACCTTTTGGCTGCAATGAATTTGTTAATAAAGTATCTATCTATCCATCTATCTAACTCAAAGATAAACATCATATGATCAAACCAACGTGTAATATCGTCTATATATGATTTGATGTGGTGTGGTATGATATGATATGATATCCTATCGTACCCTATCATCTTCCATACGCCACTCCAGTGGAATATGGAAGATATCAGTGGTATAGTTTCCGGTAATTTACTAGTAACCATATAGTAAAGCCAAAATAGATATTGGAACATGTGATGTCAAAAGTAACAAGAAAAACTGTTTTGTGATGGGATGTAAAAGGAGAGAAAAACTTAAATACTGGGGTGTTACTAAAATGGACAGTAGAAATCTTGTTTACTAATCTTTTTTTTATGTTTCGTATTTAGCGAGCATAGATGTTGCGATTCAGTGTTTGTGGATATAGCTGGTGGTCTGTGGTTAACAGGATGCCAACAGATTTTCCTCTAATTTTATTTATATAGGATAACAGCAGGATGGTAACATAAGGAGTAAACATCAATTGGGTTTTTTAAGATACGAGTACTCTGTTTTTGTTACTGTTATAACAAAAATAACTAGATAATAAAATCCACTCTTTCAGATCTTCAGAAGTGAAAACTTTGAAAGTGAGCTGGTCAGACAGGTTGCCCAATTTGACGTTGAGATGATACCACCAATTCCTTCTAAAACAAAACTTGTATGCTTAGTGAACAGTGGTAAAAGAAATGCATCTTCTGTGCCGTCGGCAAAATTGAAGTCCTTTTTGAAGGTACATAACCTTATATTACCCATAGCTCTAAACATTACTTAATTCTCAAATAGTTTTGGAAAGTTCTCCCTTTGGATGTTAGTTTATCACAAGAAAGTACTTAATTGTAATGTTTTACTTTCTGTAAATATTTGGTAGAGACAGCATGTTGATCGGCGGGAAGCTACAGTACAACTTTTTACTTTCTAAGGTAGAATTGTATAATTGATTATCTTATAATTATAGAAAATAGCACTAAAATCGTACCAGAATTGATGATTATACCTTTGATCTTAAAACAAATCTTTGTTTTATGATATCAATTATTTGCATTACACTCATTTAAAGTTCGCGTTGAATATGCGTTATTTATAAATAATACAGCAATAAATTTTTTTCCTTTGGCGGATGGTATAGAGCAAATACTTTTTCTTTACTCTTTTTTTAAATTATCAAAACGATCGTCATCTTGGGTACCCTGTGTAACTCTCATAATTTAATGTATATCAACTGGGGTACCCTGTGGTTATTACTAACTTCCCCCATACTTTTACACAAAGTAGCTACCGCTTGGATCAGCTGTAGCAACAAAAAAAGCACTATACTGGGTCACTTGTGTTTTTGAGACAAAAATCAATTTATTTGATAGAGCAAGGTGTCAGCTGCATAGTTATCATTTTATCATTTTACTTGGTGTTATGAATAAGTTTGCAAAATTGTAGAATTTTATTTGAACACTAGTACAGTAATTGCCAGATTTTTAATATCATAAGTCTGGAAAACAGCGTCTGGCTCATTTTTATAATAGGATAGGGGTTTTATTGTAGCTTTGTGTTTTCAAAATCTTTTTAATTTTGCTGTATTTGTGTTTAATGACATTTTAGTCAAGATATAACTTTCAAAACCGTTGACTTTGCTTGCGAGATTGTAAATTTCAGTTCTCGACATGGTGATGTTGAAAGTGGTATTTTACCGATTGTTTAAAGTTTTGCGGGCGGACGTGGTCGGCGAAGTTAGTAGGATCTCTACTTTCCAACCATAAGGCCCTTAACTCAACCCGGCACTTTGCCGAGATTCGATATTTTTGTTCCCAAATCAACTTAGCTTTCCATTCTTCCCAGGTAGGTAATTGAGTACCAGCGTCTGCTAGGAGTTAACCTGCGATGGATTAGTGTCCAGCTGTCCTGGGGGAGTCAAAGACTCTCATCCTCATAGGGAAACCGGAGATAAGCGCCGGCCCCATGTGCTACTTGGCTCATAAAAGGATTTAGCTTCAAGCTTTTTCAAAATTCATTTTTGATTATTAACACATCTTTTGTTAAACGTCAAAAATTTTTAATGCAAACATGTTTTGACTTAACTACAACTCATCTTTACAGTGTGAAATATCTAAATTTTTAATACTAACATGTTTTGACTTAACTACAACCCATCTTTACAGTGTGAAATGTGTATTATACAAATATGATACGGGGAAAGTGATAATCGATGAATAGATTAACTAATTACAGACAATGTTAAACTGAGTAACAGGATATAAGATATGAATAAAAAGTAGGTGAGGACAACATACATAAATTGTAACTGAAAAATAGTTTTAAAATGTTGGGTTTGTTTGTTTTTTGCGAAATATTGCAGATGTTTCAAATCAAAATTCTATATTCCAAATATTCTGCTGTAAGTGCCAGAGATATCTTATACCATGTTTAATAACAGCATTTTCACATTTTTTAAATTTTCTGTTACATGAAGACCGTAGAAAAGGAAGTAATTATTATTTGGTACCTGTTACAGAAATATGAAAAGAAAGATTTAGCCGATAAAGAAAGCAGATTTGGAAGTACAAATGGTCCATATGTTAGTGGAACAGTTGAGGTAGGTGTGTTTTATAAAAGCTTCCGAAACTTGCTTAGTTTGCAAGAATTTAATTATAGCAGTAACTAGTAAATTTCCATAGTAGCAAGACTTTTAATAAGAGTAGTGCTAGTTGTAGTACTTGTAATAATAATAGTAGTAGCAGCAGCAGCGGTGGGAATTAGCACAAACGTGCGACGGCACAAATTTGCTGTCGCCAAACGTGATCACGGCAGCAGTTTGCAGTTTTACGACGACAAAAATCTTAAGCTGTGTCGTGTTGTTTTAAGTTTAAATAACCTTTCAGACACTATTGAAGTGTAAATGAAAACGTGTGCACAGACTTTTCAAGTGCCTGCAGTTTCCTTTTGTCTGTGGAGTATGAAACATTCGCCACGCGATTGCTAATGTCAATACATCAACAAGCAGAAGCTACGAGACGCCTTTCGCTCTAAAATTTTTGTAGAAGTTGAGCAAAACACCAAGAGCATAACATTCAAATGTCAATTATACTAAAGTTACTGAGAAAATTGGGCTATCTACGATCTAACTATACAAGAACTAGAAAAGACCACATGTTATTGTTTATGTTATTGTTTATTAAAATTATTTCGAAGAAGAGCCATCGGTTTCGCTCTCTTCATGTGAACTAATGTCATCAAGTTTATGCCCTTCTCACACTTTTGGATGAATCCAGCACCAGCCCTGACACAATTCTTTAAGCGGAAGCGATTTCTGTGGACTTGTTTTGTAAAATATCAAAAAATCGAAAATTTTCACGACGGCACTTTTTTTTATTTTTGCTGTCTCGAAGCTTCATTACGACAGCGTAGCAACGGCATTGGTAGCAGCAGTAAGCAGCAACAGCAGCATCAGGATGATGATGATGAGTAGCAGTAAGCAGCAGCGGCAGCAGCGGAAGCAGCAGTAGTAGTAATAATAGTAGTTCCACCACCACCAGAGCAGCAGCAGCAGCAGCAGCAGCAGCTGATTCGACAGCTACTTCTCAAATAAGTCAGAAAGTTAGATGGACTAGATCTTTGTTAGTTCCAGTAAGTGTTTTCTTAATCGTACACCAAACAAAGATTTGTTTTATTGTTTTGCAAAACTACTTTAGATTTCTTTTTTTTTTGAAAAAAAAAACAATTACTCCTCTGCTACTTGATTTAACGTAGCTATTACCTAATGAACTAAAGCAGTCAAAGTTTGGAGTTGTAATAGCAGCAGCAGTACATGTCGACAGCCAATGTCCATATGAACATTATTGGATTTGCTTTTCTTTCGTTTGATCTAGCTCAAACCTTTACATGTCCCAATCAATTAATTTCTTTGATTTGCAATGGACTACATAAATCAGATTTTCCCTAACGAAAAATAGAGCACCTGTTTTCGTTACCTCCGCCAAAGAGGTTTTTGACGGATTTTGATGAATTTTTCAGATGTTGTCAGAAATGGGTTTGGGAAGAAGTGATTTGAGGTTGATTTGGAAAAAATCCTGGATTCTGGATCAGTTTGAATTTTAAACAAACAATCATACTACCACACTCGGATCATTAACATAGAAGCACATTTAGCGTTATTTAAAAATGTACGGCAACAAATGTAATTTACACTTCTAGTAAGATTTGTGCTGCACGTGCAAATTCCAGTGTTCTAATGTTGAATTCTAATGTTGCAACTGATGTTGCGTGGAGATCACAATAGGCTTGGCGGAGGTCTGCGCTCTCCGAGTACGTTTCTAGTTGTTGGGGTATTCCTGTCAGGATTTCTTGCGCACAAGACACTGGTGTGATTTCATAGGCGTAAATTTAAAATAAATGGTTTGGGAAACAAGCAACATTTCTAGTATACCCATGACCCTGACTTACCGGTAATTTTCTTTTTCAACCAGTTTTTCTATAATCCCTTGCATTTTCAAAGGAAAAATATTTGTTATTGCGTTTGTTCTGCTCTGTAAACATCGACCGTGTAAGCATGTTTCTCCGGCTGAGCTTTGTTAGTACACAAAACAATTTACAAAATAGAGCAGTTTCTAAACGGTTTTTTAGCTGTACAACATTTTCACGTACATCGTCAAACCTATTTCCGATTGTTTTTTTTTGGAAAGCTACATATTTGTTTTGGTTATTGCAAATAAATAATTGGATCTCAGAATTATCTTGGACTAACACAGTACTTGAAACTAGAACAATTATTACAATAAAGAGTCGAGTATTTTTGTCTAATCTTCATGTTACTGCAAATGTTTTTTCCTTCTCAAGTTCTCTAAAATAACTGGAGTTAATCCAATTTTTAATTTATTTTTTTACCTAGAATGAAGTTATCATGGAAGATGACATTATTGACAATGTTCAAACAGCAATGAAAAGTGAGATGCCAAGAAACTTAGAAGAGGAACTAAAGGTTGTTTTACTGTGCGACGAGTGGGGTTCCTCCAAGGGGGGCCTGTCTACCTTCAACAGACAGCTTGCTATTCATTTGGCCAAACGATCTGATCTCGTGGTCGAAAGTTTGCCACGGCGGCATTCTTCATTAAGCAGTCTAAGCGTGATCACCCAAGCTGCAAATGGGTTCACTTTGTACATGTGGACTGTGAAGAAATAGGAAAACACAAAGGTGGTTCCAACAAAATTAAAACGAATTATGAAAAAGACACTGTGGAGTTGGACTGGTGCAGAAAGGCTGATGTTGTTGTTGCCGTAGGTCCGCAGTTGTCGGATAGGTATAGTAGAAGCCTTGCCCAAGATAAAAAGGAAGTGCATACATTTTATCCTTGCCTGGACCAAGACTTTTTGGAACTACCTCAGAAAATGGTAGGGAACAGAGAATTCCATGTGTATACATTCGGTCGATTTTCATCAGAAGACTTTGAGTTAAAAGGAGTTGACTTAGTGACAGATGCAGTTGGGAGACTTGGTAAAAACTACAAGATACATGTTGTAGGTGTGCCAGAAAACGAGGAAGAAAACACTCTGCAGCACTGTATAGAAAAAACTAAGTCTGCAAAGGATCAGCTGTATATGCGGGAGTATTGCAGCAACCGAAAAGATTTGCAAGGAATGTTTTGCGAAGCAGACCTTGTTGTCATGCCTTCACGTGCAGAAGCTTTTGGTCTGATTGGATTGGAAGCTCTTTCGGCTGGTGTGCCTCTGCTAGTTAGTGTAGCCTCGGGTTTGGGTGTGACTTTAAAGGAGTTGGACTTTGGTGAGAATTGCGTTGTAGAGTCGGATGACTCTCAAGAGTGGGCAAAAAGGATTGAGGAACTGAAGAAAAAAGAGAGATCTAAAAGAATTCGGGAGATAAACTGTATTAGAAATCAATATGGAGAGAAATATAAATGGGAGGAGCAGTGCTCAAGACTCGTTGAATTGTTCTTTGATAATTGAAAAAAGGACGTTTAAAGAAAAGAGACTACAAAATGAGATTTTTTGTTTGTCGTTTATATAAGCAACAATCATGTTTGCTATGAGCGAGTGTCACCTCGATTTGATGACAGGGTTTTGTGATTATGAAATGCGAGAGAAAGAAACCAACACTAACTACTTATTAGTGATTCTTCCTCCATATGCCATTCCTTCAACTCTGTTACATTAAAAGTTATAACAGCTCTTCATGTAGAAAAGTACAGGGTTTTTGAATAGTTGATTTTATGTGATTATTATATTTTTGGCTAAGCGGTTTGCCGAGCTCTAAATCAAGTTCAAACTTTTTTTTTGCTTTTGTCATATAGTTCTCGAAATTATACGGTCGCATTTGCGACTAATAGTAGCGATTCAAGTTTCAAAAGCAGTAATAACTTATCCTTTTTTATTATAATTGTTTGTTTTGTACCTTATTTTCGCTCCAGCATTACAAACTACGTAAACAATGAACCATTAAAAAACGAGACATTTTATTGACAAACAGTTTTGGGAATAGTCTATTATTGATAATTTAGTCCGAGAAAAAAAGTATACATACAAAAACGTCTTTGTTTACTAGTAGTGATACCAAGGGATATGGAGCTTTGGGCGCGCCAAATTTCGTTGCCATTGGAACCGATCAGTTGATTGCGAGAAAAGTCAGGAACCAATCAGAAGCGAGGAGAGGAGGACATCCTAGGTTGCTATGGGGATAACGTGACCAAATGGTCACGAGGGAGGGGAGGGTTGGGGAGAGATGTGTTACGATGTGTGCAGAAAGAGAGGTTTCGACAAAAAGTTGTTTTTGGGCAGAAGGCTTAGTGATAATGGAGTGGGAGAGGACGTCATGGTTGTCATGGGAGGAGATCACGTGAAAAAGGTAGGACGAAGATGGATCGGAGCGATGTGGTATTAGCACCTTACCAACTAGGCTAACCAGGCGGCGGTTAGAATATGGTCTTTGATAATTCAAACTTTAAACTTCGAAACTTCATACTTCAAAACTTCAGGCACTAGCAATGAGAACAAAAATATCCAGAGAAGGATTCCTTTCATCTGATCAACATACACGCTTTTTTGATAAGAATCAGTAAAATTTTGCCGAAGCTCGGTTTTCTTAATTCTTTGCCTGTTTCGGCCGCTCAATTTGTTCTTAATTTGTTCCTTTTTTTGCGAGTGGTTTGGGATAAATTCATTCATTTCTTACGTTAATTCTTTTCACCCTGTCTTAGAATTTACTTAGGAAATCAGCGATCAGTCTGTCACCTTTCTGGACATCTCGGTCAGTATCACTGGCGATCATCTTAGCACCAGCGTCCATTATAAACCTGTTGATTCTCATTCTTATTTACTTTATTTCTCCTCTCACCCTAAGCATACTTTAAACGCAATTCCATTTTCGCAGTTTCTTCATCTCCGCCGTTTGTGTGTAGTGATGCTGTTGCTTTTTCTAACAAATGCTCTGAGATGCACTTATTTTTCAGTCTTAATAACCATAACTACCCGGTCCATGTTATTGATAATGCCATCCGTACAGTCTCTACTATTGATTGTGCTACCGCCCTCGCTCCTAATTCTCGTACTTCTAATAATCGCATTCCCTTTACCCTTACTTATCATCCTTTTAACAAACACATTAAGCCTTATTAACTAATTTTTTCTTGCTAGACCTCGATTCTAACACTTCTAATATTTTTAATGAACGCCCTATTTTCTCTTTCAAGCGTGAAAGAAATCTTCGCTCTTTTTTAGTTAAAGGCGCTTTTCACTCTGGCACGTTTCATTGTTCTCGTCCTATTTGTTCTACATGACCCTACATTGTCTCTCACAATCACTGGTCACAAACTGACATCACTTAATATAACTGATCACTTTGATTGTATTACTTCTAATGTTATGTACTGCATAAATGTTCTCGCTGTAATCTTGTGATAAACAAAAAGCTCGATTAACTAGCTTCTATTTCAACGTCACAATTGGTTTTGACGATATGGGGTATCGACATCGTCTTCCTATGGCTTCTATAAATTTCCTAAATATTTGTGTATGTAGCAACAGGCCCGTAGCCAGGATACTTCGAGGGGGTTTCTGGGCGTGGGGTCTAGGAGCCCGCCTAAGGGCCCCGGTAGGGTTAAGAAGCGAAGCGATTGGTCAAATTGCCTAGACAACAAGCCTTATTTTAAAATATTCATTACTCACGAGGCTACAGACTCGTCGTACGACCAGGAAACGGCTCGAACGCTAGTAATAAACAGTGCAAAAATGCCGCGCAAGTCTGTAATAAATTAC
>JAOTRI020124343.1:0-11883 GCA_028564885.2 Zoanthus sanctaehelenae
TTTCCATCCTTCCGGGGTAGGTAAATGAGTACCAGCATCTGCTGGGAGCTAACCTGCGATGGATTAGTGTCCCGTCCCGTCCCGTCCGCTTAACACTACAGAAACCGGAGATAAGCACCGACTCTATGGGCCACTAGGCTCGAAAGGATTTAGCTATAGTAGATAGATATAATGAATGTGAAACAAAGTGTCTGTGTTTTTACTGTACAAATAGCTCCGTAATGCCACAGTTTATTTCATCCTTGCATGTGAAAATGGCAAAATAAACCATCCTGTACACGATTGTTTTAAGAACCACACTCACAGGTCTTAATTTTTTTGTTGCTTTAGCCTCTTGAAATTTGTTCTTAATTTGTTCTTCTTTCTGTGATAAACAGTGAGCACTGACGAACTTTTAGTATTACATGAATAAGTGTTTCATTTGGGGCAATAGTTGATACAATAAATCTGAAACGCAGCTTCGTGTTCTTACGGTTTACACTGCTAACGTAAAACAATTACAAGATTCATTCAGTAAAGTTTTAACTGAAATATTTTTACTTTTTTCAGCTTCAGCCTCGGGTTATTCAATTGTTCTTAATTTTCGGCCATTTTGAGCCTTAGTTTCTTTAAAGTGCCGATGGAATGAAAAATGTTTTTGGTTTCTTGAAAAGATCGTGACAAGAAAAACAAACAGGAAGAATTTCAGAGAGGTAAAATAAATTGCAGAGATGCTAGGCGTCTGGAGAGATTCGAGTTCTGTGGGTAGCCATTAAGATGCAAATTAGCAAATGTCACGCGTCATTTTGTTTGCTTCAGTACAGAGAATGTGTAAGAAACTATTCAAAAACATACTTTTTCAAGCAAAAAAAAGTTTAAACCTGATAAAGATTAAGTAATTTCCTTGTAACAGCTCGAGTTTGAATTTAGTGCTGTAAATCAGGGACGAGACATTTAAGCAAAACTTATTATTTTCTCTCAAATCGCTTTTGAAGTTTAAAAACAAAATTACGTCACAGAAACAATAAACCTGATACCTTGAATGCATAATGAGCTAGCCAGTCGTTAGCTCAAAACCTGTAAATTCAGGCGGCTACATCCCCAAGGTATTTTATTCTAAGTCTTGGAAACTTTTTGAGTTTAATACTTTTGAATTGGTCTCTAGAAACGCTAAGAGACATTTTTTACTTCATAGGCAATTTTCTTCTAAAAAGCGTGTAGATCAGGAGACAACTATGATCTCAACTTTGACTGCTTGTTTGAAGCTGGATATTACGGTCTTTGCAATTTATTATTCGACCAAAACGGATATCGATTTTTTGTATCCATTTTTGTGATTTATTGTTGACGGCTGAAAACGCTTGTGACAGCGTGGACAGAACACATTTCTAATGAATGAGTTTCTAAGTGTTCAAGTACAAACAATTACAGTTGGCTAAAATGAAGAAGATGATTCTTCTCTAAAAAAGGGAAATATAAGGTTCAGATGTACTTAGTTCAAAAACACCAAGATGAACCGTATAAGACGGTATAGATAAACCATCGGAAGAATCTAAGAAGTACTATAAACTGCTTGTGTAGCTAAATCTGCAGCATTTGTGTTCACACTTAAAATTGTTTCACCTTAAGTAAAACTGCTACTTTAGTTACCCGTCGTTTGTTTGAGAACTAAATCAATAATAAGAAAAACCTTCCAAATTTATACCTCAGCAATTTGTTGGTTTCTTTCCAAGACAGCTAATGCAAGAGCAACCGCCTCTGCAGTACAGAGCGATTTATTTGTGGGTTGAGTTCGGATCACATATTCACTAGTTCCATTATGATTCATCTGCACCTGAAGTATTCAGAAAAAAAAAATACCCAAATGAGAACAATATTGTAGGTGAGCAGAGTACTTTGATCTATAACCTACACTGGAAATAAACAAAACATGACTGTACTTTATTGAACATCATTGCATGGAGAAGGACATTGTTACCCATTCTTCCTAGCAACACAATAATATTTAATAATTGCTGAAAAATGGTTCAGATAAGATTTGCAGGGAGAGTAAACCCAGACGACTAGGAAAAGAATCCTCGGAGACAGATCTCAGCTTACAAAAAAACACAGAGCCCAGGACTAACCTAAGTTGTAAGGGCGGTTGGTGCAACTGATGTCTATGGAAATATACTTACCTATAAGGACAGATCAAAATTTGATAAAAGCTTGATTTAATTTTAATTTCTAAAAAATGACCAAACCGGAGACACAACCAGTACGAGTTCGAAAAAACATTGTTTTAAGAGGAAACTTTTAAAGTAATGGCTATATTAATTAACGTTACACTGTTGATTGAGCATAGAACCTAGATGATAAAGTTCAGAGGTCACAGGGCATAGGACCTAAATGACAGAGCACAGATCATAGATCAGATCACAGAGCTCAGAACCTAGATAACAGAGCACAGACCATAGATTAGATCACAGGGCATAGAACCTAGATAACAGAACACAGATGATAGATTAGATCTTAGAACCTTGGTGACAGGGCACATATCATAGAGCATAGATCATGCAGATCATATAGCAAAGATCATAGAGCACAGATCATAGAGCATAAAACCAAGGTGACAGAGCATAGTTTATACGGCATTCATCATATAACATACAACCTAGGTGATAGAGCACAGGTCAAAGAGCATAAATCATGCAGATCATATAACAAAGATCATAGAGCACAGAACATATAACATAAACCCTAGGTGATAAAGCATCTATATTGAGCATACAGTAGTTTATACGGCATTCATCATATAACATACAACCTGTAAGTGATAGAGCACAGGACATAAAACAAAGATCATACAGATCATAGAGTACAGATCATATAACATAAAACCCAGGTGATAGAGCATCTATTATAGAGCATAGTTTATATGGCATTTATCATATAACATACAACCTAGGTCATAGAGCACAGGTCATAGAGCATAAATCATGCAGATCATATAGAAAAGATCATATAGAGCACAGATCATATAACATAATGCCCAGTTGTTAAAGCATCTATTATAGAGCATGGTTTATACGGCATATATCATATAACATACAACCTAGGTGATCTAGAGCACAGGTCATAGAGCATAGATCATACAGCATATAACCTAGGTGAAGGAGCATAGATCATAGAGCATATGTACATCATAGAAGATGCAATCTACTGTAAATGATAGAGTACAGATCATAGAGCATACAAGCAAGGTGACAGAGCACAGATCACAGCTAATAGGACACAGATCAAGGAAAATGTGGAACCTCAGCAATACAGCATAGATAATAGAACATAAAGGGATTCAAATGCTTCCATCATGATTTTACTCTTGAACTGATAAATTTTTGAAAACTGAAAATAAACTGAACTGATTTAACGTAATCACTGACGTTATAATGATTGTATTTATAATGTAACACCAACCTGTTTGATTGATTGGAGAAACCGGTTTCCGTAGTAAATATTTTTAGCTTGTCGCCATGTTCCATCCAATACAACCAAGTTATATGATTGGCAGGGACCCAAACAGCTGACATTTTTAATATCTACAGCTGAGTAAAAAGGTCAAAAGTAATAAAAATGGATTGCTGCAGTTGACAGGGAAATACTGTTATTTTAAAAATACTGTACATCTGCAAGTAGAAATGAAATATGTAAGTACTTCAATTCCATTCACAGCATCTACAGAGGTTTTAATTTCTAGATTCCGACCCACTGGATATCAGATTCCAACGCTCTTTTGTACTCCAGATTTTAACATGATCCTGAATCAGTTTAGCTTTTCAAAAGGGCTGTTCAGTCTTTTTAATGAATGAAGGGTAGGCTCTATAGGTAAATAAGATGCAGAGGTTAGGAAGGACGAGTGCCATGCATATGGTGCATTAAAAAGCCATTAGCGGGCCAAGATTGCACCCGTGCCCCAGGCCATTCCCATTAAAATGATCTCTTCCTATGGTAGATCGTGTTATCGTTCGTTTTAATGTAAAATACACATAATCCACAACTGGGTTAATTGCTTGTTGTTTTCCTTTAACCAATGTCGTATGTCGACGATCTTGCTCTTTAATTAAATTTACGCTGTCGTGTTGCATGATTTATGTAACTGAATATAATAACAATTTTATAGGAACTGAGATGGCTCGTAGAGTTTTTATTTGTTTTTGTTTATGCACTTGTTTACTTCTGAGTTTTGTAGAAACGAATATGTTTAAAATAAATGTCGCTTACAAACAAAAAATGTCTTTATTTTATATTAGCTTTCAGAAAGAAAAAGAACAAAATTTTTCTTTTGTTTTAAATAATAAAAAGATGTTTAATTTTGTTGAAGGTAATATATCTTGATAGTTGTTGAAATCAGAAAGTTTTAGCTTCTATTTTATTGGCTGAAAGTAAAAGAAAAAGTATAAAGTTTGCACAGGGGTTCTTTAACGTCTTTTGTTTCGTTTTTGTTTTTCGAAAAAGTAAAAAAAAAGTAAAACACGTTAAAGAACCCTCTTAAAAACAATCTTGCTTATGGTTAGTCATTGAACGTTTTGATTTTTGACACTTTGATTAATTAAATAATATTTTCAGTTGTAACGGGTTTCCATGAAAGATTTTAGGTTTATAAATGAAATTACTTTAAGAAAGTACACAGCAGTTTTAAATTTTAGTACAGATATGTTTCAGCATTTACATATGCCATCTTCAACGTGGAGAGAGTTATACAGTAATGACAGTATTGAAGTACAATTATTAATATTAACAATAGTTATAGAATTAATACAATAAGAAAATTAAGAAGAAAGTTTTAAATTTACATGTTTAACTTATTTGTTAAAAGTCTATGTAACTGAATGTAACATGCAGCTTCCTTGATCCTTAAGCCATATTCGGTAGAGGCCTGATCTGAGATTTTAAAACTACTAAGAGAATTGCTGGTCCTTAGACCTTTTAGAAGTACAAAGTTCCCCCTGAAAGTTTGCCATTCAAGATCCATGTTAAAGTGCAGAAATTTTGAGTTAAGGCCACTCTCTACCCTAAGGGCGTTTTTTCGCTACTTTTAGTGACATTTTTTGATGACATCACCGTCTCTATTTTTTGAAAACCGAAAAAAAACGATAGTCACTTTACAGATTGAATAAAAAGGAAGCTGTTAAATATTTTCAGATTTTTCGGATGAGATTTGTGGGAGGAGATAGGTTTTTTAAATGTAGTTTTTTTTTAAGGGAAATTTACATTTGGATGAATTTTAGTGAAGTCCTCTAACCAAATTAGACCTTCGAATAGTCATAAGGGACGGTTTGACGGTCATCCTCCGAATTCTTTACACTCAAACACTTCTCTCAACTTATTCACTCTCCACCAAAATTTAGGGTAGAGAGTTGCCTTTAGTTATTTCTGTCCGTCCTTTTGCTGAATGACAGAAAACTTTTGGTATACATTTTTTTGTACCCAACTTATCTTTTGATGGTTAATCCCTAAACTTTGGAGTAGGAGAATAAAATGCAGTAGCCGGCGGACGAATTTATAAAGGCACACAAAACATAGAGGTGGCAAAAAGATTTTTTTCTATTTGGACCTAAGTAGCCGGCACGGCCAGGACGACTAGCCAGCGATTTTCGCCGGTCGCCGGGGACTATAATATTTTAGGACTCATACAGTGTATTTATAAAATTACACCAAAAATTTGCATTGATTGAACACCATCTGATACCTGGAGTTTGTGATTAGTAAGAAAGCTTTTTGAAAATCTCACAACGAGAAAAACTGTATGATTACTTATTAATAATATAAAAACAAAAATTTCGAGATACCTTGTCATGAAAATCATCAACTTAATCGTATGTTTTGCAAAGTGTTTGGCTCTTCTGACTCGTAGTTGCCTATTTTTTTCATTCTCAAATCACCCTGTTTTCTGAATGGGCAACCAAAAAGCAGTACTTCTCACAGAAATTTTGCTTTTAGAGCAGGTTTGGAGCACAGAAAATCTACTCAAGGTGCACCCAATCGCCCGCCATTTTAAAGTTAAAATTATTTTTGCAAGAAACTCGTTTGTGTACGTGCCATCAACGTGAACATGTTGCTAGGATTTGATTGGGTCATTCAAATGTCTATTGTTTCTTAACCAATTGAAAAACATTATTTTGTAATCTGCACTCATGTTACACATTTTGCACTCGTATAACACATTTTTTACTCATATTACACAAGTATTTTTGCACTTGTGTTTCAGAAGAGCTGCCAATCAAAATCGAGTATTTTTTTCGTGTATATCATTATGCTAAGAATACGAAGCAATGTAAACATATGGTAGTAAATGAAAACATAAATATCTATATTACATAAACTTCAAATAAAAACAGTCCATATTTTCCTGAAAGTCAACTATAAGTATGGTTTAATTAAAGTATTTGCAGCATTGGCCATTTAAGCCCACCCCCCACCTTTGGCTGTTCATATGTAATTTTCCTTCCAGAGTTTGATACACTTACCTTTTCACTCCCAATCAGTTATCAACACTCAACTTCTCCATAAATACCAAATGCAAAACAAGACATTTGGTTATGAGAAAATAAGCAATTGATCATTCGACAAACAAATATTAGGCAAACTTAAATGAAGAGTACAGTACTTATAGATGATTAAAAGTGAAATTCTCACAAACCTGTTCAATGAAAAGTATGGGCTCAAGTTGGGAGAACTTGATAATTCAACTGGGATTGAAAGGGTTAACAAAGTAAAGTAAATATAGTGAAGCATTGAATTCTGATATTATGGCCAAAAAATTTGAAAAATGATCCATTGATTGTCAAGGAAAAGGGCCATTGGCCCACAGACGTTTCAATCCTTCCCAATCCCTGAAGATTTTTTTTTTCCAAGAAATTACAAAATCTCTTTTCACTTTAGCTTTAAGGCTATTAAAATGACCTTAAAATATCTCATACCATTAGGTCCAGGATAAAGTAATAAAGTGTTTGGCTCTGTGACCAGTTTATGTAAGAGTGGAAATTCCTTTGAGGAGAATCGCCTTCCAGTGTGGATGAAAAACTTTTCAGGTGGTAAGCAAGCTTCTAGTAATGGTACAGTTGTCAGCAAGCGAAACTCCTTTAGATAGAAAAACATTTGCAATCATTAAAAATCATAAATTAACACTTTGCTCAAAATCAAATAAAGATGTTTAAATTTGAATTTTTATTAAATTATTTTTTATCTGCATACCGAAAATATAATCAAAATTAAAAACATTGAGGTCAGTCTCTTCATACTGTACATATATTATGTACAGCTAACAGTCATCATAATTTGTAATTACTTCTGATATGCACAGTATACAGTGTAAATTGCATTTGTAAGTGATAACACCTCAACTTTAAAACCAGGGACAGAATTAATTAAATTAGCAGACTAGTAATAACTTTGGTTCCTGCCTAGAATATTGTTGGTCTGGAAGACATCAATATCATTGCTACATAAATTTTGTATTCAACACCTGATACCTACAGTAGCTAGGTAATTCAGTGATAACAAATTCAAGCCCTGGAAACAAAAGAACATGGTGACAAAGAGATTGTTATCTCCCATAATCTGAATGACTTAAATGTGTGGCATAATTTCTGGTGAACAAAATTAATTTTAGGCTATTAATAAGTTTTCATAGATATTTGCCCTGTATGCTTATTCAGAAGTTTACAGTAGAGTATAAACCTCTTTAGGATGCTGCAGAATGTGGACAGTAGTGCAATTAACTGAAATCCTTTCTGGAGGCAAAGTAGCACACAAGCACACAGATGCAGGACGCCTGAGGAGGTAAACAAAAACATTGAGTTCCTTTCAAATGAATAGGGAGTTTTAGCAACGAGGACGGCGACGCCGACGACGACGGTAAAGAACTTACAATAGAAAATATGTTGAATACTGCAAGTCGGAATGCATCAAGTGGAGCACGTGCACGGAGTTGTCACTAAAATTAAAACGTGAAAACACCTTTTTTGGAGTTGTCGAGACTACCTGGACGTAACAGCAAAAAACATTCTCTCTATTTGTTTACCTTCATGGAGAAACATTAAAATAGTTTTTCTATTGAAAAAGCGAAAAGTAAAGAAATAACACCTTAATATTCCACGCAAGTAAATAAAGAGTAAACCAAAAAGAGGATTTTTCACAGCCGTCATCTTTAACGTTCCCGTCCATGCTGCTAAAGGTCTCTAATATCTCTATTAGTCTTTAGATCACAAGGTATGTATTATAACTCTTAGAAACATACCTAACAAACATCTCAATCTCATTAAGAATAGAATAAACCCTGTGTAGTGCCCCAAGCTTAGTTCTTTTGTAGATAAATGAAATAGGAATGTGTTTGGTGTGTAGATATAGAAAGAAATAAGACAAAAATAATATATATATGTAGACCTCGGCGGGAATCGAACCCCACATTTTCGGTTTACTAGTCCGGCATGTTAACCACTACACCACAAGGACCAACCACGCTGGCAACGCAGCCGGACAATGTTATGTAGATGGTAACTGTAGGGGTTCCCAGGGCAATATTTTTCTCTATTGGTAAGTTGAACACCGTTGATCGAGAACGGAAGGTGTTATCCACCGAGTCCGTAGGCCGAAACCTACATATCCTACAAAAACCGAATTTATTAATTGCCTTATTATTTATCAAAATATTTTCAAACACTTAATTGATTAAAGGAGAAAATGAGATTTATTTTCACAAATTTCACACCTCCAGAAATATATTGAGAGCTAAAGTTATTTAAATAACACAAGCTAGTCCCCAGGTCTTTTCGGTTAATGGTGCATTAACCTGCGTTAAAGTCAAAATTCTTCCAAAATTGGTCATCAGTAACTGGCTATGTTGAATTAAACGTGTGTTTTTAGCCAATCAGAATCGGGGAAATATTTTGAATGAATAATAAATGGTATTATATGTATATAAATGAAATAGGAATGCGGTCGGTGTGTAGATATATATAGAAATAAATAGGTTATGAAAACATATTAATACCATCTGTTCATCCGGGCTACTTACCTGCTCATCAAACGGAAAGTAAGCGACGTCAAATTTACAGGAGCTTTTCATGATCTTTGGAGCGAGCCATTTCATTGTACCATCGTGTTTAATGACAACTTTGGTTCTGTATTTATCCATTGCTCCATCATCACCGTCATCCGCACTAGGTGAGACCGAATGAAAATTGTTTGTTAATTAGCCTACAATAAAATACCAAAAAAAAAACAAAAAAAAATAAAAAAAAACTACAACATTTTATTACTATGCATTACTACATTATATGTCGTTTTAACAAAAAAAATACACATTTAATGACAACTCCCCAAAAGGGGCTTTTCTGTGTCATTATAAAATCTCCCTCTTTCCCAGTTAAGAATCTCAATTACAAATGGTAGAAGGCAAACCAATTGGCTATTTACAAAGCGTGGTAAGTTTGTCCCTGGGATCACCAAGGACAATTTCATTCAGTTGTCTGAGTTAGGGAATCGAACGCGGACCTTCACCATTCAAATCTCCAACTTTGACCTTTGCGCCACGCTGCCTCTAGCGTCATGGCAGCCTTATTGGAGATAATTTACTGATATAAAAGTTTTTAAATTATACACCGTATAAAAAAGACTTATTAAAGTTTTAGACATTAGTCCTTCGTCGGAATAAAGCAGCCACGTTGGAGTTCTCTCAACAAAATAATTTTGATTACTTCAGTGGTTTAAGACACCGACATGACAACTCTATCTATTGTCTATTGTGTCTCTGGTGGGTTTGTTTGAAAACGCACAATTTTAAAAGTAACAAGGCGGAAAAGAAAAATCAAAACTCACTTTCAACTCCACTTAAATGACAATGGCTACTACCCAAAGACCGAAAAGCTAATTGATCTTTGCCTAGAACTCTTAGTTCAAATAATTAGAATCTTTAGGAATGCACTAAATACTATTTTTCATTACACCAATATCGAGACTGGAATTTGCCAAATTTTAAGAGTTTTTTTTACTCTTCTGTGAACTTCAGCGCATAATTTCTATATGCACCAACGATGACGTTAAAAAGAAATTACAGCAGAGTCACTTGAACCATGAAATAGAAACTGAAAACTAATATGCACTACATGCTAGTACAGCGATGGTATGGTGCCGTAGGACTTACTTTCTTTGGAAACAAAACAAAGAATGTTAGCCCTACCACCTAGGGGCACCCTACCTCATTAAACAGGTCCTAAATAGTGGCTATCAGTTAATAAGTATTTGGCTACTATTACATGGTTCAATATTAATACTAATGTTCATGAACTACAATTTTCCTAGATCAGTATGATGTGTGGACTCGGTTGGAATGGAGGCACTGAAAGTGTGCTTGAAAGCATGTTTGGGAATTTACAATGATTTCATTATACCAAAATGCATTGTTCTCCTCAGTGACCTCGCAGCACTTCACTTTCGACAGTTTATTAAAATATCTTTGGTAGCAAAAAGGCTGAATTACAGATGAGTTTACAAATCAATTATATCACTCTATTTAAAATTTTAAAATAGGTAAAAAAATCTTAGAATAAAATCACTACATAGAAATCTTAGAGAATACACAAAATAAAAATTCAAACCGGATGAATAAAATATACCTCTAGCCTCAGAAGCTTGAAATAAGTGCTATAATATTTAATTGTTGCTGCAATATACATAATACAAATTCGCTTGTGTCTATTTGTCTTACAGTTACACAATGGTATTAAAAACTTGCGCTTGTTTCTTAGAGATATAGGACAACTATTGAGTGCTGGCAGCAGGAGATAAAGTTTGTGACAATTATCTTGAACAATATCATTAAATAAATGCTCTGTTAATTCGTTCCTTCGTGTGTGGAGATTGCATGGATAAGCTTGTTTTCGTAAGATCCTCTGTGTAATTTAGGTCCGGATAATAATTCTTGGGGCGCGACTTGGACGTTTCTCTAGCTCGTGATATGAATATGCTGGTAAACCGTTGTGAAAAACTTGGCAAGCGTATTCCGTCACAGGACGAATGCAAGTGGACATAATAGCTTAGTTCAACTTGGGTTACGTAAAGCCTAAACGCTACTTTCTTAACTACTTCCGAAATATGTGCGTTCCATTTAAGATCGTCGATATAGTTAGACCAAGTAATTTAGCATGGTTAACAACTTCGATGCTCTTATTAATAACAACAGGTGGAAATACGAGATCTCGAGACTTTGAAAAGCTTAACTTTAGATTATTTACAGCCTGATGATGATTACATTGATCAAAAAAGGTACCTATTTTATTCAAGTTTACATATGGATAAGTTCGACACCTTGACATAAATATTTTTATAACGTTGATATGAGTGTTTTACTGAAAAATACGCCACTCGATCCGTAGATTTCATATAAAGCTACATCCGGGATACGCGCGAGTGACATATTTTCCATATCCTCACTAGTGAAGATATCGTTGACGTCATTCCTTTGTTTTTTTTTCGTCTTTTTCGTACCTATGTAATAAAACGAAAACTATACGTTGGCTTGAACATATGAAGTTCATCTCCTCGTGGAAAAAAACAAATTCAGTTACAACTTCGCTGCGCTCATTCATGAAATAATTTTACCACTCGATGCCATAAACTTCATATGTTCGCGCCACCGTGTAATATCCTCTATAAACTAACGTCTCGGATTGAATAATCTCGAGAATTCTAATTGTGAATGCAGCCATCACTGGATGTTACATGTTCCAATTTAACTAAAGGTAATTCTGGTAAACATACCAGCGCTCGAGGAACATTTCAAATAACGGTATATTATATTAACTTTGGCGAGCATTGTGGCGTATTATCCGGGCTCTAACGGACATTTTGGCGGGCTCTAATATA